>VUQI01027266.1:0-13894 GCA_015106735.1 Paratilapia polleni
AAATCAGGGTTATTCCACCAAATATTGATTTCTGAACACTTCCTAAGTTAAAACATTGTAATGTGTTGTTTAAAAATGAATATGAACTTGGTTTGTTTGCATTATTTGAGGTCTGAAAACACTGGACCTTTTTTGGTATTTTGACCATTTTTCATTTTCTGCAAATAAATGCTCTAAATGAAAATATTTATATTTGGAATTTGGGAGTTATGTTGTCAGTAGTTTATAGAATAAAACAAAAATGTTCATTTTACTCAAACATATACCTATAAATAGCAAAATCAGAGAAACTGATAATTTTGCAGTGGTCTCTTAATTTTTTTCAGAGCTGTTTGTACTTAAATTTTGTCTTTTTGTCTGTCTCCTTTTTTAATTTTTATTCCTTCAGACAGAGGTAAAAGTTCAATGTTAATGTGACTTTACAAATCACATTTTTGGCCATAATTCAAGATTTCATAAGCTAAATTTATGGCAATATTTCACGCAGTTGTCTAATAGGATAAAAATATCAAGTGATGGCATTTTCTAGTTAAACTTCAGTGATTGCCTATGACATTTCTCTGATCATTGCTGAAGCCTGTGACCAGAAGAGGAAATTTCACATTTACTTGAATACTGAACTGGTAACATAATCTTTGGTACCCACTCAAATTCCTTCAAACTCACCTTCAGTACCTACACTGATCAGCAACAACATTAGTACCACCTACCTAATAATGTGTAGGTTGACCTCGTGTAGTCAAACAGCTCTAACCGATTGAGGCATAGACACAGGACCTCTGAACGTGTCCTGTGGTATCTGGCACTGGGATACTGGGTTGTAGGGTAAGGCCTATCATGGATCAGACTGGTTGCAGCACATTTGTAGATGCTCAGACAGCTTGGGATGTGGGGAGTGTGAAGGCTGGGTCAAAGCCTTGGGCTTCCTTTTGAGTTCCTCAAGCCGTTTCTGAGCAGATTTTGTGGCAGAGCGTATTAATGAGGGAGTGCCCTGTTTAGGTGGCTGCCACGTGTCGGTGTATATTCACATTGTAAAAAGATGATTAATGTTATTCACTTCGCCTGTCAGTGGTCTTAAAATTGCGGCTGCCTGGTGTACAGCACTGTGCAAAAGTCTTGAGCCACTCCTCATTTCTTTATATTTTCCTTCCAAGGAGCCAGACTGTCTTGTAATTTTTTTTGGTCTTGAGCCTCCAGGCTTTCTGAAGGTGTTTCAAAGTTTTTCTTTGGACACTGGCTGCTTTTTCACCCATTTTCAGTCCAGTCCTTGTACCTGACCATTTTCAGAGCAATATTTTATTTTTTTTTTTGGTTATTAAGCCACTTAACACTGATCTATGAGTCATTCAAACATAAAAAAAGGCACCTAAGTCAAGGAATGAATCAATGTTGTATTTATACAACAGACAACTTGGCAAAGAACCCATTTTAAATTGTATCTTTGGGCATTTTGTTACCAGCAGCCTGTCACAAAAACACATAATTTGTTCCCTTTTCTTGAGCTGAATCTATGAAAAATGC
Organism: Paratilapia polleni; assembly: GCA_015106735.1. Taxonomy (NCBI): domain Eukaryota; kingdom Metazoa; phylum Chordata; class Actinopteri; order Cichliformes; family Cichlidae; genus Paratilapia; species Paratilapia polleni. The sequence continues at coordinate 1,522 of VUQI01027266.1, forward strand.
CAAAGATAACACAGTTTGACAGGAATAAAATCTAATTTTTGCACCAACAAGGTGATTCCCAAAGAGCTATTATGGATTGGCCTCCCCAGAGCCCAAACCTCAACATTACTGAAGCAGTGTGGGATCGTCTTGACAGAGAACAGAACAAAAGGCAGCCAACATCCAAAGAAAAGCTTTGAATGTCCTGGAGAACTATTCCTGAAGACTACTTAGAGAAATTACATGGTTTTACTGTTTTTGCTTTATATATTGTATTTCCATGTATGTTTGCACATGTTTCAATAAGTCACTGCCCCTATTTCTGATTTTCAGAAGAAATAAAGGGCGGCTGAAGATGTTTGCACAGTACTGTATATTATATGATTCTAGGCAGACACGGGTGTAAACTGCATCTTGATTGGGTGACAGAGGCATACATGACAAGGTGGTAACCGTAGTTAATTTTTGCTTCCTCAACAAGTTTTTTTCTTCAAGCAATGAAGGACAGCAATGCTTTAAATCTTGAATCTCCAGTAATTATCATTTCTGATATCGCCTTTTTAGATATTTGTCTAAGAGACACCCCCAACAAAGATAAATGAAAGAAAAACAGATCAATCAAAAATGGAAATGTAAAATTTTAGTGTCAGTGGTACGGTTTCCTCTAAATAGAACCAAATTTGATATGTTACTTGATAACCTCAAAGCAAATAATTTAGGTGCACTTTTCAGCTGTTTAACTGACTGCAGCTCAACCAGAGAAAGCCACAAAACAGAACAGCCTTATCCCTCTTATCGTTGTTTTGATTCTCTCCCCAACTCGTCCATGCCTCTCATCCCCACTCCGCTGAGCTGGTCCTTGGCATCCGATAGTTCTCTCCAGGCCAAACACAAACAAATGGCAGCCTTCCTTTGCAACAGCACGATGCTCTGACACACACATACATAAGCATAGCTGGACGTGGACCGATCACGCAGCCGTGAGCCAGCAGAGGCACATACAAGACTTCAGATGCAGTGTGCCTGCACATATGTAGCAGCATGGACGAAAGCTCATATGAGCAATCATCCATGCATGTGTACTGCGGATTCATGGCCACATGCAGAGAGACAGAAATCTCTATGGACACAAACATGCACTCCACCGACCAATCCTGTGGCTCTATTTTAGCGTAATCCTCGGTTTAATATGAATCTAGACCTATTTTCCCAAATGAGATGCAGTAGCCTGGTTTAAAAGGGGAAAAAGTAATTTAGCCTAGAAGCACACACAATCAGGGTGGGATCAGACTGTATTCATGCCAACTAGTTCCAGATTGGGCGCTCATGGTGACAATGTAATGAGTGGAGACCAATATGTTCCCTGCTTTCCTGCTGCACTGTTTTTTTTCTTCTTCTTCTGCCTCCTTGAGAGTCGGGATCCTGTATTCTTTCATTCCATGCCTTGGAGCATCTGACAAACTCTCGCTGTGCCCACTTATGTGTCTCCCTCAACTGTCATACAGCGTCTATGTGACATGTTGCTTGTCAGTGAAGCCTACTTATCACTAAAATCTATTCCTACTCCAATGTCAAAAGTGTTGTGAAGCACATCCCTTAAGTGTCCTATATATTTGCATTCACCAGCTCAGAGTTTGAATAATGACCTGACATAGACAGAATCCCAACTCTGGAGTTAATTATCATACTGCATGGCACTGACTTTAAACTTTAAAGCTAAAGATGAATTTTGCACAAGGGTGTTTATTTTCTAAATAATTATATGCATCAACCTGATTTATAGTAAAGTACTTTTTGATTTGCAGAGTACCAAGTTGGTACCAAGTTCTCAAGTTGGTAAAGAAGCAACAAACAGTCTACAGTGATGCCTGAGCTCAAAACTAATTTTACTCTGCATTTCAGTATTATTGACCTGTCGAGGGTGTACCCTGCATATCACCCTAAGAAGGCTAGGGTAGGCTCCAGTCCCCTGCGACCCTGAATTGGATAAACGGAAGAAAATGGAGGGATAGATAGATATATTTCAGTATTATTATTAAATGAGATATGAGAATGTGCAAATATTGTTATTAAACTGGACAATCTGCTTGTTCAGTATCAACATACTAATTGCTAACATCAGGTTGTGGATGGTAACATCTTAGACACTGTCAATTTTGCCCTTTTTTGGTGTCACTGTTCTGCCCTGATGATGCTTTTCTTTGGAACTTGGGCACCTTACCCTAAATTTTCAAAAGGACATTGCCATTGCTGCTTAGCCTAACCACACCTCTGTAGCTAGTCAGAGAGTGGCAGATCATTGTATGCCAACTAGCCTACATTCACTAGCCTTTAAAATCCTGGCTGGTATTTAATCTTGGTTTATGTCCAAAGTTTGAGGAAATTTAACAACTAGAAAAACAGCTAAAGCTTTTGTGGCTATTACCCCACAATAATGAAGCTGGTACTATTTGTGGCTTTCAAAATAAGATCCCATATTCTCTCCACAGCCATTTATAGCAATCACCTGAGCCAGTGACTCTCATAAGATGGCTGTATCATCTGTTTCAAATCAACCATTTTATAACATCAAACACTGTTGATTGACAGCGCTATTCAGCTTTTTCCAAATGTAATAAATATAGAAAAATGGTAAAAAGAATACATCCAATCCTTAAGCTATTTTTCCTCCCTTGGATCTTTCAAGAGTCTGACTGAATACATAAACTGTACCATTCCAGTACAGGCTCTGCCCACAGGACAGCTCCACTGTAAGGACAGGAAGTGCCACCAAAATATTAACAGAAAAAAACCCCCAAAAACAAACAAACAAAAAAAAACCTTGAAACGTAAGGCAACTGTGTGTTGCACTTTCGTGTAATGTTATCAACATTATGTAATTTTATATCTTTTATTATCATATTAAATATTGCAATGTGAATCAATTAATCAACATTCAAAAGTCCTGTTGCCCTTTAGTTACATAGTGAACAATACTTTGTTGATAATCATGAGCATGGATTATCTCCCAGAAACAAAATATACTTCTACTTTTATACTTACTTCATTTCTTATGAACAGTGTAGAGTTACAGAATGCATCTTCCTTTATCATTCCTACTTACAATTGTTGTCCTGTCCTGCATGTCCTAATGATTTATTAAGGTCTAAAGGGGTAATCATGTTCTTAGGCTTTGTAAGAACGGTGCACAGTGTTGCACAAGCTACAGTTAGTATTAACTATATTATACTTTTAAATTTTTTTAAGTCACTGGGTCCAAATGTATCTTTCATTTTTCCACCTACCCCCCTTCTCCCACCATTTAATTGAGTTATTCTTCATTCTAATTACTGTGACACTTTGGCCTGGTGGTGATCTCTTTCAGTATTTCATTACATGAGATCAATGGGGCTTGAGTGACAAATTTGGTCCTGAGGCTTCTTTGTCATTTGTGTTTATAATTATTATATTAAATAATAACACATTTTAATCCAGAATGACATCTGTGGTATTGAATCCAACTTCTTAACTTGTCACTCCTTAAATGCTTTGACTTCCAACTAATTAGGCACATGCAATTATTACTATTAGACTGTCACAGCATTTCACTCCATTAAAAGTCTGTGTAGGCAATGAGACAAAAAGTCTCAGTAGAGGATGTATAGTAGAGCATAGCAAAAAAAAAAAAAAATTGCAATGACAAGTTGACAAAAGCAAAGCTTGAAGGACTTGAAGGACTTGAAGGCTTGTTTCCTATTGACTTGATGAGTATGAGTTTTCATGAAAAAATATGACAATTTCTGGGGGACCTCAAACTTGTGAACTTTAAATGTTTAATTATGTATCCTTTCACAAATGAAAATGATAACCTGCACAGCTTCAAAAACCAAGATGACCTTGCTTAATGTCAATGCACACCTGCAGCAAGACTGCAAGAACAACAAGATTAAAGCACCCCCCCAAATTCTCCCTGTATCAGACCCCCTTTCTTTCTCCTCTCTCCCTCGCACTTTGTTTCATAAATCTGTCTGATGTGGCTTTCACACGGAGGCAGATTATTGCTTTCCAACTAAAACCAGAGACATTTCATGCTCAAGAGTGAGAGGGGATTTAAGGACCAAAATCTAATCTACTGTAGAGTACAATGATGAAATATCAGTGTAATATCTACTGAGAAGCTTGGGAAACCTCAACAGAAAGTGAGTCCCACATATCATGAAGCATTTCTAATCCTATCTTCTTCTCTTCACTACCTTCTTCTTCTGCACTGCTTTTTTTTTTTTTCATCATCCTTTCCTTCTCTTTCCTTTCCCACCACTCTCTTCCTAATCCAGAACATCAGAGCAGATTTTGGCTTCATGTTAGGCTGCAGTAGCAGGTGTAATCTTAGGGTCATGAGTCTCTCATCTGCAGATATTTCCTCTGCAGCCTCTCTGTATCTATTTATGGCACACATTCACATGCATCAGCGTGGTTGAGAATGAAGTGGGGATTGGGAGAGCCTTTAGGCGGGGGAGGCGTGTTCTATAATCTGGTTTCACAAAGCTGTCCCTTAATTTTGGTCAGGTTGAGACTGCATTGCACAGAGCTGACATGAATAGATTGTTAGGCTGGATTTGCATTGGCTACACAGGAGGACAGATCATTTGAATTGGGGTGAAAGAGCTCAGGCTGTGGCCGGTCTAGTCAGACAGCATTCCTCTGCACCACCAGTAGGACTGTCGACTGCCTAGCATGCCACATTATCTTCACAGCTCCAGCCAACCATGCATGTGCCTTCACCAGCCCTGGAATGAGAACAGCCCTATCAGCAGTTTGTCTCTGCTCACTTATGGTGGGGTGTGGGTGTGTGTGTGAGTGTGTCAGGGGGTTGTCTGTGGGTCGACATATTAACAAAACACTGTGCATCCCCCTCTCTTTGCTACTCTGTCTTTGTCTCCACTCCTGTGCTGCCCTGTTGGTGAGTTTGTTTGTGTCCAGCCAGCAGTCCCGAGAGTGAAAAGCTTCATCAGCTGAATTACTGGAAGTTAGCTGTCTCAATCAATTAGGTCTTGCTGGCCAGGGCACAAGGCTAAAGCTGTTGAGTTGCACTCTCCTACATGTCCTCCTCTATTCTGGCATCTTGTCGTCCTTCATTTACTCTCCTCTCTGCCTTTACCTCATTCTTTCTAGTACCTCTCCCTTCCTACACCCTGTATAGGCCACACCCCATCCCCTCTGGTAAGATACTAATCCGCATACATAAGCAGCAAGTTACATTAGCCATACAGCGCACATGTCAGCTTGTTTTCGCTCCTCCTGCATTAAGACAGTTGCTTCTGAAGATGAGCCCTAGGTAGATTTGCTTTTACTCATCTGAGCACACTATAGCAAATAATGGGAAAGAAGGAGCAGAGGCAAAAGAGTTTACGGGAAGACCCTGAGGTCCTGAGATAGGCAGCGATCCCTTTCTTTCATTTTTCACATGCTTAGAAAGTTTTCAGGGGATCTTCACAAGGGCTGTGTCACCTACATTATCACACATACATGCACACACAATCCTGAACTCAGTCACGTGGTCAGTTTGGTCCTATATAAGCTAAGCTAACAGTGTGCTGCCACCTGACTTTTAGCATCTCCCATACATTGTAAAAAAATAACTGTTTACAGTGGACTATAGCAAAAGAAAGTATATAATAATAGTTAATAATGCAGCTGTGTAGAATAGCTTAGAGACTTAATATGTTGAGTTTTTAAAAAAAAAAAAAAAAAAAATCATGTTATGATCTAATTTCCATATATTTAAAACAATTTAACCCAGAAGTAAATGGTGCCTAAAAGTCCCACTGTGCATTGTGTTAAACATGAACTCATATGATGCAGACATGCAAGTTTGTGATACTGATACACACCGCTAACAGTTCTGCCAGCCAACCCATGAGGTAAGGACCATTGTGTAAGTTTAAAGTGTTGATCTTCGGTAACCGTGCTTTGACCTCATCACTTCCCACAAAGAATCATCAAACTCAGAGCGGGAGTGGGGTAGGATAATACTTTAGTCTACAGGGGGGTGTTAAAGTGGAGGCGGGCCTGAACAACAAATTTCACATGCAGGAAATCAGTAGTTCTGATGGAAAAACGTGACATTTTTTCTGTGGATGTAGACTGTCCAGAGTAGCAGTGGCATTGCTTCTCTTGGCTAAATTCCACTCACATCTTTTGCTTTGGTAAAATTTCAGAGACAGAGAGGCTGAAAAGAAGCTAACAGATTTATTTTAAATAGCCCTATATCGCTTGGCAGAAGTAAAAACATCCTAATCTTTAATTTTATTTTTCTGTCACCTACTTATTTTTTTAGTGAAGTGATCCTTAAAATCAATTCGAGGACTCTGACATCCTGTAGGACAAAAACACAAGAAATATATAGAGTACAGACAAACACATACTGCTCAGACATGTGATTTTTTAAATTCATTTTTCACATTTATTTATTATACTTTCATTGGGTCAGTGAACAGTGAAATAACTGCCATGTCTAAAAACAGGCAAGTCTTTGCACTGTGCCAACTGCAGTATCCACAGCACTTATACACTGAGTACAACAAATTTGTGTTTTCTTCTTTAGGCTGGCTTAAAATTGCCTCATTTAGATTTATTACTTAATTACATAACTTCCATGTTTATATAATTCTGCTACTGCAATGATGCTTTCTTTTCATATTTTATCATATTCAGTTGTTAAGGCTACCTTAATATTACTAGTTATAAGTAATATAACTAGTAATATAGTAATAAGTAATAAAACCTCATTCAAAGTTTAATAGAGATTTGAAATCATGTGTGTTACTAGAAGTCAAGGCTTTGAACAGCAAAGATGGTCGAAACACTGACGTTATTTCCACAGTCAAAACTGGTCAGGGTATGATGGCAAAAAAATGCACCTTAGACAGAAAGATGTTGATATTGTTTCCTCGTAAAATAGTGGTGCTGTCTAACTGATAAAAGTGTAATGTAAAACAGTTCTTATACACTAACTTCCTCATGCTAGATCATCCAAGAAGGATGTCCATGCAACGTTAAAGAGGTGTGTCCAGCAGACGGCGATGCCGGCGTTTTTCAACCAAGACTAGATGTCGAGAAAAGACAGACAATGGTTATTCAAAACGTTTGCTGGGATAACTTTACTTAACATTATGCTGTACATTATGTAGTGCACAACACGATCAAGTAAGGATGGTACTGTAAATTGTTTACTTCTCTTTCTAGCTGTCTTTAATAAACACAACTGTCCACAAGCCTTAGACCCTTGTGGATTAATTGTGGGAGCTTGAAAAAAGCGTTCCTTACTGATTCAAAAGGCTGAGAGAGTTAAGACCTATAAAACAGAGGGACAAACAAATCACACTAAGATTTTAAAAAGCGCTAATATCCTTTAAATATGACTTCAGAAGACAGCATTTTATGGGGTCATTTAGGAATGCATTGACTGCAATGGTAAATGTTCATAGCTGCTGTAGTTTCTCTTATGCTCACAATGTAACCACAGTGTAGCTTTGTTAAAAATAACTATTTAAGAGTGTGGATGGATGGTAAACCCCAGGACAGGCTTATTTATTTATTTTTTTTACAGAAATGAAAAGCAATGCAGAATGTGAGATTGCACTGAGTTTCAGAATCTACAGGAACAGATGCTAGCTGTCATGACTTTGGCCCGCTGTAGATATTGCAGATCCGAAATGTGACAAATTGGGTGTCAGAAAAGTATCAGCAACCTAAAAACATTATCGCCGATCTTAGTGGGTCAAGACACCTCAGATACGTGATGTCCTGCACCATTGTTCTTCCTTATAGCTTAGGCTCCTTTCACCTAAATATGACTTAAGAGTGTCAAAATGCAGGTGATTAGTCCGTTACTCTTTCTTTCTCTGTTCTTTATTGGTGTGCAAAAAATAACTGGTTTGCATCATATTATGCGCATATGCGCACTTATTTTTTAAGCCACACAAGTATGTCCTGATGTTCTTACTTCAGCTGTGAAATTCATCTTCACAGCTGGCTGGCAGAGTGTAGATAAAGCATTATGACATTTGGCTTGTTTGGGAAGATAATAATTAGCTTGTCATATTGTGTTTGCAGGTGGTCATTTGGCTCGTTTCCAAGATGACGCTGTATCAGCTCTCATTGCTGAGTTAAATCAGTCAATTTTGCGTTTTAACACAATGTGAGAGTACAGAGTGTGTTTATTATGCATATGCATGTGATCATCATCACATGAGTATCTTTGCCCAACAAAGATTGATGTGTGTTTACGGTTCAGATCAAAGTCTAACGTGAATGTGTTTGTTTATGTGCTACTTTCATAGGACTGTGTGTATGTGTTTATCTAATATGTGTGTGTCAGATTTTTAGCAGTGATGCAGATGTTCCTTAGACAGACAGAGAGAGAGAGAGAGAGACAAAAAGAGAGAGCCAGAGAGATACAGTACAGGGGGTCACATGGTAGAAGTCACATGGGCTCACCATGTGCCTTTGCTGGAGGCCTGGTGAACTGGCTTCAAACAACAATCCTCTCACTGTGTGTGTGTGTCAGTGTGTTTGTGAGTGTGTTGTTAAAAAAAAAAAACAGTACAGTCAGTGCACTTTATGCTCAGTGTGACTGAACTATTTGGTGTTTGTCTGACAGTAGGAACTCAGTGTGAAAGGGGTATTATGTGTTATAGAATCTTGACTGAAATTTAAGTTATAGAAAAGTTCTTGATGAACTCCTGAAAATGTCATGAGAATCACATCTTGACTCTGTCCATAGTTGTGCTTTCTCAAATGCAGCACGGTTCAGATGTGTTCAAACCTTAACCTGCAGCTATTGTCACATACTCGGGAGCTGGCATGTTAAAGACCATTCAAGGTCTGATCCGAATGCACTGGATGTGTTCTTACATGCATCTTAGAAGCGTTTATGGTTGCAGTGCATGTGTGAAAACAGAAAACAAAAGACAGACATTGGTTATGTTGCTGGATTTTTGACTTTGAGGTTTACTTGTGTGTCTTTGTTCCTTCTGTTTTTTTTAGTGTTGTTGGAATGTGCAAAGGAAAAACAACAACAACAAAAGTATTGCTGGAAGGAAAAAGGTAAATCTAAGTTAATTGCTGGGATGAGACTACGCAATATGAAGCCAAAAACTGGCTTAGCGTGACAGACGGGGGACATCGGGAATAAAAATTAGTGTCAGAACAGTAATGTGCAGAACAATCAAGACTCAAGAAACATTAAGAGAGCTTCAGTGTAATTTTCTCTGACAACAAAATTGCATCTACGAACAGGTATGAGACAGCAAAATATGCAAAATCTCTCTCCAGTTTTACATTATAGGAAGTTATTGTCATTAGGAACCTTTGTTGAACCACCAGTACCCCCATTAAAGAGGAGGGGGTTCGGAGGAAGGGGGGACACCACAGTGCCTGCACTACCACAAAAGGTTGATGGGTTTTTAGTTGCAACATGGCAACACTGTGCTTTGCAGAACAAAATAGGCAGAGTTAACACTCAATTAAATGTTCATCGTAAAAAATCATGCTTTTTCTTACCTCATTCCTTTCATTATGAAACTTGAACAGATCCATAGTGCTATTGGGGGTAACACATAACTGAGCTATGTTTACACATACTGCCTACATTCAACAAGCTAGGTGACTATTAAAACCCACATGTGTCACATGTCCTGATTTTGCCAAATGGCTCTTGTCCTGATACCCCTGGACATAAACTGCCATAGCCAATCAGCTTTTGTCATCACAGAGCCCCCCTGCCAGTGCAGGCAAAATTTATACTGATATGATATTCTCAGCCGGTCATATCAGTGTTGTTTCAGGAAAACAAATCAAGATGTTTCACACAGCTTCGTGACTGGAAACCTGCTTGCAAGACTGGGTTTTCCTCTCAAAGTCTTGATACAAATATAGACTTTTGTCTCATAATTCAGAGAATTTCATGCAATAGTTAAACGTTCAGTTAATTTGAACAACACAGTGACAAACTGTTGTTGCACGACTGTTGAAGTGCTGTTTAACAGCCCCTTCACAAGATACAACCTTCCCAAACTGTACCGAACTTCTTTCAGTGGACTAATGACATAAAGATCACATTCTGCGATAGCTCTTGTGTTCAACAAGAATGACCAGAAAGCACTACAGCAAGCAATTACATCTGCTCAGATCATTGGAATGCACCTCCCAAGCACTCGCTGCTGCTTTACTGAGAAAGTGATAAGCATAGCAGAATTTTGTACCTTGTCTTGCAAAGTTTGACAACCTACATGCGTGTATAGTGCAGCCATGGTTGTTTTTTGACACTTCTAATCTTTTTCTGGCCCATAATCACCAATGCGCATCATCCAAGGTGCAAACCTACTGACTAGGTTCAGTATAACATGTAGGTCGAGCCAGGCCAAGGCCATTCATAATCACAAAATATGAAATAGTGACAGTTAAAAAGGCATAAGAGATATATAGTCATGTTAAAAAAAAAGTGGATCCCATGAAAATATTTTAATCTACATTAATCACGTCTTCAACTCCAGAAATTCGAATTAGGGCTTCCAGATTAGGTGCTAATGAACCTTTGTAGGGAGAGACGGGATGATTCAAATAGCTGAAATGTAGGGTCTGGTGTTCTTTTTGCTGTTTGCTGAGTGTGGCGTCACCCTAGGATGAGAACACACTGGGTGTCATCGTGCCAAGATCTAAGATGCCAAGAGCTCTCAAAGGCACTCAGGAAAAAAAAAAAAAAGACGGATGCCTATGAGTATGGTAAGGGATTTCAAAAGATCTCCAAATGACTTGAAATAATCATCTACCGGTGATGTAGATTTAAAATGTCCATTTAGATGCCAAAATGAGCAGCATATTCAGCACAAGAACAGATAGCTTTAAGCCAAAAGAAGTCTCTAAAAAAAAGCTAAATTTTATCACAAAATCAGGTAACTTTTTTAGCAGCTGGGACACAGTATGTGATTCTACAATTAGAGGTTTTACAAACTTGAGCTGCATGGCAAGAAAAGGCTTATGCTGTTCAAAATACACTGTATGGGTTTTTAGTCCATTGCCACAGGTGTGTAAAATCAAGCATCTAGCCATGCAGTCTGCCTTTACAACCATTTGTGAAAGAACGGGTTGTACTAAAGAGCTCACTGAATTCGAGTGTGGTACTGTAATCGGATGCCACGGCTGCAACAAGTCAGTTCACTGAGTGCTGAGGCCCATAGTGTGTAAAAGTCGCCAACGCTCTGCTGACTCAATAATCGCAGAGCTCCAAACCTCCTCTGGCATTAACATCAGCACAAAAACTGTGTGCCGGAAGCTTCATGGTATGGGTTTCCATGGCCGAGCAGCTCCTGTTGGTGTAAAGTGTAGGTGGCCCTGCACTTTTGTTCATATAGTGTAGATATTAGAATAAACCTACAGTTTGCAGTGAACATATAGTCAAAGATCAAGCCTGTTGGGCAACAGTGACTACAGACATGTGCACGGAACAAACACAGCTTTTAAGGTGAAGAACATCATACCAACAAAGATGGCTCGCAGCTCGCAGTCATTAATTCTATTATAAATTCTGCATCATGTCCAGTTGTGCCTGAAAGAGGCTCAAATGCTTGTTTATCAACATATGTTGAAGAAGCCAAAAATTTAAGTGGGATGTAATTATTTTTCCCCTTGAATTTATATGTTGGGTAGTCTAATTCTGGGATTCAAATGAAAAAGTGTCTTTTAAAAAGATAATAAAAAGCTGTAAAAGAGGGCATAATGGAAACTATCTCCCCCATTTAAATCTAGTCTGTCTGCCACCTGATAAAGCCTAAATGAGTTTAATAAAATGCCCGATAATGATTTCTTTGCTCAAAATGAGTGTGTCTTGAACTCTTCATACTTCTTTATATGTCTCGGGAGCAGATAGCTCTTCTTCTTGTTTCTCTGCCTGTCATGGCATCTGTACTTTTGTCAAAACTTCATCTACTATGTCCACAGATGAGAGGGGGAGGAAGAATGACTGCAGAGAGATGAGGGAGATGGGAAGTCAGTCGGAGGCCAAGAGAATAGGAGAAGAAAAGGAGAAGGGGCAAGTGAGAGGAGAGGAGGTAAGGTCACAGATGTCTCAAAAGGATGCTGTGAACAACATCTCTGAGTCACAGTATAGTCAATAGTGAGTGCAGAGAGAGAGACAGGAAGAGGTCAGTTGATAGACACAGTGTGGCTTGGGCTTGTAAAGGTTCTTTACTGCTTATTCAGGAAATGTTCATCAAGAAAATAGAAGATAGACATTTATATTTACGGTAATTTAACAGGTATTTGTTTGTATTTGTATATATGTATACGTGTATATACTGTGTATATATATATATATATATATATATATATATATATATATATATATATTTCTATT
>VUQI01027269.1:0-10464 GCA_015106735.1 Paratilapia polleni
TGCGGAGTCGAGTCTCCAATTCATTGAGCCTGGCCTCCAAAGCTACAAACTGGCTACATTTATTACAAGTATCATTATTAATAAAGGAGGCCGAGGAATAGCTAAACATTAGACACACAGAGCAGGAAAGAGGTGAGACAGGAGAAGCCATGCTGACAGTGATTCTGCTAAGAGCTAAGCTAAAAGCTACGCTAAGCTAGCGGATCCCTAAAGACACAATGAGTGAATGATATGAATATAAATTTGTAGGTGATTCACCCGAAGTGTGCTATTAATAAAGCACGTGTAGGTTTCACTATGAAAATAAGTCACTATGTGAAAGTTAGTAGTTAGTTAATCAAGCTACACAAGTTAAGCTACACAACAAGCACCACTGTGTGATGCAACAGGAACAGGAAGTGATACGATACTACAGTCCACACCAAGTGAGAGCGCCACCACCAGGAGTACACAAAAGGCCTTCTCGTACCATTTGTACTCAATGTCCCCAGCCCCCCTTAGAATACTGCTGAAGCACTGCCAGTGGTGGGAGTTGAAGACCTTGCGAACCAGGCCCTCTGTCAGATGGTCCCAGTGCACCCTCACTATACATTTGGGTACACCAGGCCTGTCCAGCATTTTCCCCCTCCACCTGACCTCCAACTCACCACCAGGTGGTCATCAGTTGACAGCTCTCCCCCTCTCTACACCCGAGTGTCCAGAACATGCGGCCGCAGATCTGACAACACAATCACAAAATCGATCATCAACCTGCGGCCTAGGGTGTCCTGGTGCCACGTGTACTTATGGACACCCTTATGTGTGAACATGGTGTTTGTCATGGACAAACTGTGGTTAGCACAGAAGTCCAACAAAAATAACACTGCTCGGGTTCAGTTGGGCAGGCTGTTCCTCCCAATCACACCCAGGTCACACTGTTGTTGCCCGTGTGAGTGTTAAAGTCCCACAGTAGGACAATGGAGTCGCCATACAGGGTGCCCTCCAGCACTCCACTCAGGGATGCCAAGAAGGCTGGGTACTCTGAGCAGTCATTCAACACGTAAGAAGAAGTTTTATGTAGATTTCACTCCTTTTTAAATCTTTTCTACTATTTGATTTGTTGGACTGATGAGACTCAGATCAGATAATCAATCATTTCTCTGATTTATTAATTTTTTCTTCTGTACCGGTTGTTGAAGGCAATGGCAGCGACTCCGTCAGTCCAGCGCTCCTCCAGGTGGTCCTCAAGGTCCAGCCTGAGCCGAGCCCAGAGGAGGGGGGGCAACCGGATCAGTGAAGGCATCGGGGGAAGTGAGTACCTGTATACTTCACTGATGACATCATCGTCCAGGGACATGACATCACGCAGCTCTGCCTCCAGCAGACCTTCCCTGTGGAGTTATGTGATGATGAGCTTGTTTTGTATTTTGGTTGTTTTTTGGCTTTCTGTGAGTTCAGTTTAAAACTTTAAAAAACACACGGAATCATACTGAACACTTTTTTTTGATCAATCAATCAAATAAGTCAATATTAATGATATTTAAGATGGATCCAAACTGAAAGACTGGTAAATTGCAGCCTTCAACAATAACATCTTATTTTTGAGAAACCACGTTCCGGTGCAGTTATAAAGGTGTGACCATCACCTCACCGTGCCAGAGCGATGTATCCCAAAGCCCCGCCCACCAGCTCTTTCCCGTGTTTCTCCTCCAGCATCAGGAAGAGCTGTGACATCATTTCCTGTGTGCTGACGCCCAGACGCAGCTCTGTCAGTGGTGTGAAGGATGTCCAGCGTTTGGCGAAAGACAGGATCAGTTTAAGGTGGAGCGGACAGCCGGATGCCTCAAAGCTCTGTAGCATGGTGCCGCTCTGCTCCCGGGTCAACGTCCGCTGAGACGCCCGCAGGTCTGATTTCACGATGCGTTCGCCTTCCTCATAAGACAAACGCTCCACCTCAAAGAAGCTTCCAAGAGAGTCCAGCTTCAGCCGCATGTTAGCAAATGCCTCACTGTTGGTGTCCATGGAGACGACCATGTGGACATTGGGCGGGAGGTCAGTGGGCAGCCAGCGCAGCCTGTGAGCATGATGTTGGTCTGAGAGCTGCTCCACAGAGTCCAGGACAATGAGCAGAGCGTTCCCCTGCTGGGAAACCTGCTCAAGGATGTCCTTGAAGAACTGCTGCAGCTCCAGGTGAGTGCTGGCCGTCAGCGGTGAGGGTGGAGCCAAACCACAGGCCATGCACACCTGCATGCAGATGCTGTGGAGGATGTGGTCAATGTCGGGTCTATGAGGGTGGCGAGCTGCCAGCAGCCTGATTACCACCACCGCCCTGGCCTCCAGGACGCTGCGCATCTCCTGGGCCAGTTTGCACAGCAGCGCCGTCTTCCCCATCCCAGGAGCACCGTGAACCACCAGCGGCCTGTGACGGACGTTGGTTGACTCCCACATGGCGAGGCAGAGCTTACCCAGCAGACCCTCCCTGCCGTGGACACCTTTGCACATCTCGGCACTGATGGTGATGTGCTGCTTCACCTCTTTGACCACCGACACGTCTGTCTTCTCCTCTTCCTCAGTGCTTCCCCACATGTTCCTCTGGTCTGGAGAATCCACCGCAGCTCCAATCCGGGCTTTCATCTGTGAGACGAACTGCTCGCAGATGCTGTCCAGGTACTGAGCATGCTCCTTGCGCTTTGGATCGATGCTTCCTCTGCTGAGCTCAACAGAGTGCAGGTTGAGGATCTTCTGCGACTTGGCGAAGAGCCGCGTCTTAAGCCCAGCGAGGAGTCCCTGAGCTTCAGCATCCAGCAGCCCGTCAGCGGTCATGTCCATGAACTTGGCGAGACGTTTGGGCCCCTCCCTCACCCTCTGATGGGGAATCTCTCGGATGAAGAGCAGAGCAGATGATTCACAGTCGTTCTTCCACAAACCGTACTCGAACTCCTGCTCTGTGACTGTGGACGAGAAGAAGATGACACTGAGAAAACCCTGTGAGACAACAGAGGGCAAGCTGAGCAGTGAGCTGGGTGGCGAGCTGGGCATCTGTGAGCTCTCACCTGATGTGTAGAAGTGCTGTTTCTCCTCGACTGTGATGTCTCCGGCGTCCTCTGCGTCTGTGGCAGCAGATCGAAGGAGCCGCAGCAGCCGAGTCTCTGTGAGACGCCAGGACAGGACGTCTTTGTCGTGCTGCTTCCCGCTCTCAGGTCGCAGGTCGCTGTAGTGAGGGAAGTGAGCTGTGACTGGCTGAAGGAGATAGGTGGGTGGGACAGCGTTGTTGTCTTTTTTAAACCACTGACTGAGCTGCTTGATGCCTTCGGGGTTTTTGGAGAGTTTGGACAAAAGAATGTCAAAGAGTTTCTCTGGAATGAGGCGAGGAAGAGGTCGGTGGCCGTACCGGTTCCCCAGCAGAGCCTTCAGAGCCCAAAGACAGGAAAATAAAGAGAAGAAGAAGAATCAGCTCACACTCCAATATAGTCATTCTTCTAATTTCACTTCAGATCCAAAGTAAATGCCCCTTTAAAAAAAGATCTAAAACAGGAAAGGCTGTTTAAGAGTCGCCCAGTTTCAGAGCCATCAGCTGTAAATGTCTGCCTTCTCTGCAGTATAAGGGAATTATAATTCTGTGTATGGAGCGTGAAAACTATATAAAATTAAAGTGAATAAAAAAATAAACAGCCCAGTTAATACATTAAAATGCCATTAATTGCACCAAAAATATTAATAAGAATAAATGTGCTTTCTAAACTATGTATTATACTATATATAACTTAACTTAACTATATTATCTTCACCGTAAATCTGCTATTTAGTTTCCCATTTCATTTTCCAAAATATTCATATAGTTATACCTTTATTTATTTACCTATTTTCATATTATCTTCTGTTTACGTTTCCTCCTGTATTTTCTTCCCTAGATTTATTTATTTATTTATTTTATTTTATTTATTTAGTACATAAAGTGGATTTAATCCAAAGGTAAATGAATACAGAAGGAAAAGCAGAAACATTAAATAAACATTTTTGTTTTTATTTTTTATTATTTTATGCATACAAGTAGCATATTCATTTATTTCATAAAATAAATAAAAATTAATTAATTTTTTTTATTTTATTTTTTTTAGCAGTTTTTGTCCTCCACACTTGTGATGCTAAAAGCACCGAAGAAATATTTGAAAATCTCATCAGTGGCGTCTCTCTACCAAAATCATGATTTGGTTACTAAAAAAATAAAAAAATAAATAAAAATCCATAAACCTTTATGTGAGCGGTTTCGTGTAGGAACTGTTTTCTTTCTACTGTCTGCATCGGCCAACCACAAGAAGTGTGCAGCTAATAGCTGAGCAGGGTGACCAGGTGGGCGTTGAGAGGTTAAAGAAGACGAAACACTCACGATGAACGCTGGACCAGCTGAAATCCTCTCACAGCGCTGGATCTCCTGCAGGAAGATCTCACAGGCCTCGTGGTCTCCTGACGGGACGTTTCGAATCCCCCAACGCAGATCCAAAACCTGGACAGGAAGTGACCTTGTTCAACACTCAGCTAGTATACACATATGCAGCACATACACCAAAGAGCCAAAGCACCCTGACAGCTGACATGACATATTAGATGGTAAGCAGGCATTGGTCAGCATGTTGGATGTGGAATAAACGGTCCTGATGACTGAGTCGGAGCCCTGTGGCTGCTCCTGGGTCAGGTTTAGCACAGTATTCTCATCCCGGGGCGTCTCATGATGCCGCTTTGTCAGATTCCAACTGTTTCTCACCCACACAAGGTGTCTTTTGGTGGCAGTGCTGTGATGCACCAACCACAGAAATATTGGTCACCAAAAGAAAAAAAAAGAAGTTCTTACAAATCTCTTACAAGTTAGAGATCTACAAAGACCAACCAGGAGACCATGGCTCATGTTCCGTTTGGACCTTTTCAATTTCAATTCCATTATTTATATAGCACCAAATCAGTCGCCTCAAGGCGCTTTATATTTTAGGGTAAAGACCCTACAATATTAGACAGAAAACCCCAACAGTCAGACGACCCCCTATGAGCAAGCCCCCAGCAGCCTAGGCCTATTGCAGCTTAACTAAGGGATGGTTCAGGGTCACCTGATCCAGCCCTAACTATAAGCTCTATCAAAAAGGAAAGTTTTAAGCCTAATCTTAAAAGTAGAGAGGGTGTCTGTCTCCTGAATCCAAACACCTTTGTGTTTAGGCACTAAAAACTATTCAGTTAGGTTTAGGAAAAGATTATAATTTGGGTTAAAATACGCGCCTTCATAACAGTAACCCTTTGTGTTTAAAAACGAAGGGTTGGGAGTGACAGCCTCTTCTCTCTGATATAACCGGTGTGTGACGTCAGGCCGCCAAAGGACACCTTGTGTATAACTGAACCACATCAGAGGCTTTGACATTAACCGACACCCTGGGAGTGAGAACGGCCTGGGTTTGGTTACACTGCTGTTGGAGGATATGTTGGAACAGTCTGATCTGACCAGTCTTTTTCAGGTGGAAATGTGTAAAATCGGCTCTACAATGGTCAGTGGAAAAGAGGCAGAGTTTCCAGGCTTCACCAGCTTGGAGGTGTTTCAACTTAGGTGGTCACAGTGTTTTTATCCATCAGCAGGCAGGAGGCAAGGTCCAGAAAACCATGCAAAATGTGATACACAAGGAGAGAAATAATAAAAAGGGCTAGGAACAGGAAGTAAATGTCAAAATCCAAGTTAAAAACTAGAAATAAAAGAAAACATGAGGAAAGAACGGCTGGAAGGCCTGATCACCTGGATAACAAACCAATCTGGCTGATGAGACAGAGAAACAGGAGGGAAAATAAACAAAGGCAGGAAGTGTAACTGACAGGAATGTAGGTAAACCGTGCATTTCAAAATAAAACCCCAAACCCTAATCCATGACAGTTTTGTTGCTTAATTTGAGGTTTAAAGAGTAAAACAGGTTTGAACTGACCTCGAACACCAGCCCGAGGGCGCGGCAGAATGACAGGACTTCTGGGTAAGCTTTCTCCAGCAGAGCTTTCCTCTCGCTGCTCATATCTGAGCACAGAGCAGAGAAACCGTCAGTCACACGAGGAGCTCACAGTAGAAACAGGCAGTGCAGCTGATGTGGTGTTCAGAAACACGAATAACAACACTAACGCCAAACCGAAGGAATAAAGTAAAATGTCTCATTTCAGTGTCCATTAGACATTAGAGTCTTACTGTGCTGGGAATTTAAATGGAGACTTTGTTGTAACTGTGGAGCAGTCAGTGTTCCCTGAGATTGGAGTGCGGCTAATTTAGATTTTATTGGAGAGCGCAGACAAAGCTTCACTTTGAATGAGGATAAAGGGACTCGGTTATATTGTAAAAAGGAACACCGAGAACGGTTTGCTTTGGAGTTTTTGGAAAGTCCAAAGCAAACCGTTAAGTTAACAATGATTTGGAAGAGACTGGAAATTATTCAGTGCTGTCTTTTGTTTGTTTTTGTTGCTTTTTTAACACTTTTTGTTACGGTTCATTTACTTTGATAATCTTTATATTTAATGTGGTAAATTACAAAAAAAATCAAAGTAGGTAAACTCAAAACCTTATTACCTCCGAGGAGGAGGTCGCAGCATTGATTTGTCTTTGTTTTTTTGCTTGTTTGTTAGCAGAATTTTACTAAAAGTTCTGTGTGAACATGTGTGGGAAGTCGAGCTCTGCTCAGCTCAGATGTGATGAACTTTTAGAGTCGATTCGGATCGGGCGCCAGAAACTTTTGGAAGGAGTCTTTACCATCACAAGACTGGACAAAACTGGACATCGTGTCTTTGCAACAAATCAAAGTGTAAAAATAAAACTGGGAGACATCGTCCTGAAGGAAATATCCCAGTCTGACCTGGATTCAGCTGTGCAGAGGCAGGTGTGCAGTTTCACACTGCTCTGCTTTGATTGTGTTGGTTCTGACTGTAAATTTTGTTGCTATTCAAAAATATGCAGCCGTAGTATACACACTGATACATCTGCAAGAAGATAACATCACCAAAAATACACAAGTGAAGCTGAAAGAGAGCAGATTAAAAGTGAGTTGTGTTCAGTGCTCTCTGCTGTGTTTAAGGAAGCTGCTCAAGTCTGCATCACACAATCAGCAGCCTTCACACTACAAATACGTGAAATTACAAGTTCGAGTGCAACCCAACAACCTCCTGTCTGCCTTTATTAAAACTCATGTGTGCGTCATGTGGACATGAAAGGACATTTAGAGGCATTTCAGCTGTTTTACTACCAAAAACTCCTTTAAAAATCACAAGAAATGCTATTTGCAGTATAAAATACTCACAGGTTAATGTAATAAATGATTAAAAACACCTTTCTGCTAATTCCCAGCTCCATGTTTTTCTTTTTGGACTCTACCAGACTAGCTTTGCATGATTCACAGATCAGAATAATCCTTTTAATTGTATGACGACTTCTGTGACGTGATGACATCAGCTTGTTGCAAAAGTAGAAAAAAAGTTGTAAACACTGTATTTCATAGGGATTATTTTCACACAAGTTTTCCTCATTATTTTAACTTCAGTAATTTTCAACAACACCCGACACTGAGACCTGACAGAGAATCAGGAAATGCAGAATAACTCCCCTTTAATCCATATTTAAGGAGAAAAATGAATGAAGTCATTTGTGTCTGTTATAGCTGAATAAAGTGTCCTTTCCTGTTAAAGCCATTAAAGGTTCTTTGATGTTTATATGAGATGTTCTAAAGTGATGCGGAAATGAGGTTAAGACTTTAAGCCGGTGGTTAAACCACCACCGGCTGTGAAATGATTTCTTATTTGAGCCGTAGACTCACACAGAGTGGCGCAGCAGGCGTGGGTTTGCTCAGATCTTACAGAGTTAATCTGACCTGTGAACGTGGAGCTGATGAACACTCGGATCATGTTGCTCTTCGTCCTCTGAGCTCCATCCATCCATCCTCTCAGGACGTCCTGCAGGCTGACGTCTCCTCTTCCTCCTGCTGGACCACTCGCCATCATCCTCAGTCGTCTTCTTCTTCGTCCTCTTCTTCTTCTTCTCCTCCTGGCTTCTGATGCTCTTTCCCTCGGCTGCTCTCCAGCCTGTTTGTCCCCTCAGAGAGTTTCCTCCAGGACAACCAGTCCTCTCACCTGAGCAGCAGGTGTCCCTGCACAGCACCCATCAGTGTTACTGTTGCTGCACTCATGTTAAAGTGGAAAACACGCTTTAATCCTCTTCTGTCCTGACTGAGAGTTTACTAATGATGTTTACTGCAAACTATGTTTTCAGTCGCTTCTCATCATGCACTCACACAGGAGCAAGAGGTCGTTTTAACCTAACGAACCTAATGGTGCCTAACCCTAATCTCAAGATCCTGGGTGAAAGTCCTCCATATGACCACCATGATGCCAGCCGCTAGTTTTAACACATCACTCGTTTACAAAAGAAACACAAAAGGTGCTGAAGAAAGACATCAATGAACACATGAACCTGCAGAGAGCTCACGAGCTGCTTTAGCTGTTAAATCAAAAACAGCTTTAACTGTTAGTTAGCCTGAAGCTAATGGGTTTGAAATCGAAACCAGCTGTACACACCTCACAGCATTACCGATTTATCAGGTTAAAAAAATACGATTTTAAGGTAAAACAGCCGCCACGACTTAAGTCTAAACGTGCCACAGTTTTAGTAAAGCTGGTCGTGGGTTCATGTTTCATGTTTAATGCTTTACAATGAAATTTTGTGAAGGTTTCAGAAAAAATATTTGCTTAGAACTGAATGTTTGAATCCATAATGAAACTTTTCAGTCTTTATCTTGCATGAATTTAGCTTCTTCCAGCTTCATCACTGATGCTTCAGGAGTTTAGACTGATGGACATTTTTCTCTATTTTTTGAATTAATAAATGCAATAACTGCTGGAGTAGTGTCATTTGAAAATAATCCTTAGTTTCAAGGTGTCATTAGACTCAAAGTTTGCTCAAAGTCTAAGTGCAAAAACGTTTCATGGTAATTTAAAAATTTGGCAGATTTTGTGCTTTTAAATTAGATTTTTATGTGCACATTAAAAACAGACAGAAAGATGTTAAAGAACTGAGAGCATTTCCAAGAACTCTGTAATGTTCCTTTAAAGAAATCCCCTGTCTCTGCGGGTTTTGGTCCCTCTTGGTCCACACAAGCTCGGCTCACCTGCTCAGGTGTTAACGTGAGCTCACCTGTGTTTACTGAGCCGGGGCCCCGGGGGTCGCCGCTCACAGCCGCAGCTCGCCGCTAATTACGTGGCAAACGAGTGAGGATATGAGAATAACAAAGGTGGACTGTTACAAAGCATTAAAGCAGAGCAACAAAAGACTGTTAATGAGATTCATTTTTTTAAAGTGTTTTTTTTTTTTTAACTTTAAATACCAACAAACTACATTTAAAACTGAAATCCCTGCGCAGTAACAGGGAGGTTAATGAAATGATCTCTACACTTGTTTGTCCTGGAAATAATTCAGAGGAATATTTAGGTGAATCGAGTATCTTTGCACTCATGTTTATTTCTGCCAGAAATCACATTCAGCTTGTCGACCATTTCTTTTATTTACCTGTTGTTAAGTAACTTGGAGCTAAACCTATCAGATGTAGACAGCAGAGTGAAAAGTGGAGGAGCAGCTCTGAGCGAGTGTTGTCGGCACTCTGAGGCGTTTCCCAGTCGGAGCTGATGGTGTAACGTCCTCAGAGAGCTCTGCTTTTTAAAAAAAAAACAGCCTGAAGGTGCAACTGCAGAACAAACAGA
The DNA here is from genome assembly GCA_015106735.1 of Paratilapia polleni. Taxonomy (NCBI): domain Eukaryota; kingdom Metazoa; phylum Chordata; class Actinopteri; order Cichliformes; family Cichlidae; genus Paratilapia; species Paratilapia polleni. Next base: position 9,733 of record VUQI01027269.1, read on the forward strand.
TTAAACACGATAAAGAAAACAGCTGATCTGGTGTAAACAGACCAGCCTGTCACAGTCTGCATCAGGTTTTAGAGCTCCTTCCTGCAGGCAGTCGCTGGTTTGACTTCATAAAGCACAAAGAAGATGAATCACCATCTGTTTACTGCTCTGCTGCATGCTGAAGGTCACCAGTTTGACTTTTTAGAAGCTCATAATTCAGACAGAGGAGGGATAAAAACAAGCTCCTCTCGCAGACTAATCACACTCACTTTTCTTAGTGATTTTTCTTATTTTAATACATTATAGTAGCCTCCCAACATCCACTGTCAATGGAAGCTTTTATAGGTAAGGGAGGCAGGCAGGCTGGCTGTCTAAAACACTTTTTTAAAGACAAATTTCTCTGTTTATGCCTTGTGTCTCCAGTAAAAACAGTTCAGGAAACACTGTATATTACCATATTAGTTTAAAAACTAAACACAATGTGTTTTGGAGAGAAGACAATCAGACACATGCTCACTGCCTGATTGATTTATAGTCCTATGCTGAATCCAAGCATCAACCTACAGGGCTGAACAATTGAAGCACCAAAAGATGCAGTTCCTCTAAGGTCCACTAGAGGCTCCAGCAGTGAGTCAGTCCCCATAGACTCCCATGTTAAAATGTCCAACTTTACAGCAGAAATAAACATGTTTACAGCCTGATACAGAAACTGTTTGGGTCTCTATGGATAGTTTCCCCCTTCATAACACCTGT
>VUQI01027272.1:22346-42067 GCA_015106735.1 Paratilapia polleni
CAAAGGACCAAAAAAAAAATAAAAATAAAATACACATTCTACTACAACTCTTCAAGAACAGTTTACTTCCATCCATCCATCCATCCATTTTCTTAATTGCTCATCCAATTCAGGGTCCCAGGGTGGGCTGGAGCCTATCCAAGTTGTCACCCTATCCCAAGCAGGACCGCAAGAAGAAAAAGCAAAAGTGACTTTTTTTGGAAACGATGCAAATAGTTTCTGATGTGTGACAGCTAGAATGATTGCTTTCTTTATTTTTTGATTGCCAAGAAAAAATAACTAACAACAAAAATGACACATTCTGATAGCATGGGGTTACGGTTAGTATCATCACCATTGATGACTTAGACCTCAAAGAGTTAAAAGGCTTTTTTCCTCTGGAAGTTAGACTTCTACCAACATCTTTGCTGTTTCAGAATTCTCCCATATATTTAAATTCAAGAATCTTTGAGTTTCATGTCTCTCTCTTATAATGTCTCTGATTAAAGCTGTTTTGACAGCATGTGGTGGCCCAACACCTTACTAAGACACTTTACCTTTTTTCTTTTGTTTGATTTGTCTGAAGTTGTAAACTGTCTACCTAGTTCTGGCTAAACTTGTTAGGATTATTCTGAGACAACCACACATACATAGTTTGGGTAGTTGACCTGTGCAGAAAAGGCAGCTGAACAACAAAAAATAAATATAAACAGCCACACTACATCAAAATGAACTGATGATGTGACAGCTAAGGCACAAACTATGAAGTAGGCCAACATGTAGAAAAAGCTTCAGGGCAAAATACAAACACTACTCCACATGTCCAAAACAAGATGATCTACAGAAATTGTACAGTCACAGTTAATAAGCACCAAATGTGTCTGCAGCACAACTGTGGAACACACAGATGGTGCAGACTTAGACCAAGATATTGAACATGATATCACTAGTTATATTTGACACTGCCCTCACACCCAAATGTTTGTACTGTTAGGCCAAAAAAGGCAATGGCATAAAACCACAGTGTGACTGGAACAGAATAAATAACTCTGCAGCTGAAGCCCTGTTTCAAAAAAATGTAACATTTTAAATTAAATCTCAACACAATGACTTGGAAATGTTTTAAATCCCATATTTGATTGAAAATAGTACAAAGACAACAACAAAGCCTATGCTCATCCTGAATTTGAAGCCAGGAACACGAGTCAAAAAAAAAACAAAAAAAAACTTGGGCCATATTTCCTGCTGTTTCCTGCTGCATCAGCTCTTCTTTTAACCTTCTGAGGAGGTTGAAGTCATCACTGGTGATGACCCCAACCCTACCCCAAAACCTAACCCTATGTTTTGGAGACAAGCAATAAAAATATTTTTGGAAAAAAAAATCTAAGTAGTTTTTGATGCATGCCAGTTGGAATGATTACTTTCTTTGTCTCATGACTGCCAAGACTTTGTAGAGTAATTTATAAAAAGATCAAAAGTTACACACTCTGATAGCATAGGGTTAAGGTTAGGGTCATCACCAGTGGTGACTTAACCTTTCAGAGGGTTAACAGTGTTCGGTTTGCAAACTAAGACTAAAACCCTTAGTTTTGAAAGCCTAATATTTTCCCATTCTTGCTTGATGTATTTCAGCTGCTCAGCAGTTTGGGAGCTTACTTTGTAATATTTTTCTTTTACAGTGCACCAAATTGATTTTACTGGTTAGCATCCAGACTCTTTTACTACTGCATACTATAAAGCCCAGCTGTTGGAATCAGACTGTATATAAAAGATGGAAGTAAATGTGACCGTGAACCTGCTTTCTTCCTCTGGTGTCAAAAAGAAGTCAGACTGTATAGAAATCTATTAGAGAACAGCCTTTGGCTAGCTTGAGCCTGAATTTATAGTTTCAAGTCTTGAAGTTGAATACATTGTACACAGTACACTGTGCATTATTATTCTCATTAGTGTCCAGAAGGAGGATAAAACAGGGTATACTTTAGGGCTACTTTAGGGCCTACCTTGGGACTCACAAGTGGCTCCTATATCAAACAGCTGCACAGTCAGATGAAACCTGCCTTGTGACGTCTGGTTTCAAAATGATAGGAGGCTGACAGGCAAAACACTCAGTTTGAGTCTTCAAAAATGAGTCTTCGCAAACCAGTGGGTGACGTCATGATACTGTTTTGCATTAATGAGGCCTTATCAGATGTGTAAGTTACCCATACTATGTGCTCTAATGCATCACATCACAGATTCTGGCTATTGAACTGTACACTGATAACACACTTATCATCACCACTGAATATTGGTTGTCAGCCTTGCCACTTGTGTACAGAGATTTCACCTGATTCTTTAAATCTTTTATTATTATGAACCAAAGATAATGAAATCCCCAAATTCTTTGCAATTCTACTTTGAGATACAATTCTAAAATTGCTGAACCATCTGCCCACTCAGTCTTTCACAGTGTAGTAAACCATGGCCTGACTTTTCAATGACCCAGCTACTCTGGAATGCTCTTTTTATACCCAATCATGTTACTTAACAATCCTGTTAGTTGTGAGATGTTCCAAAAGGTCAACATTTTCATGTCATCTTAGTACCATTTTCAATTAAATGTAAGGTTTAAATGATTTGAAAATCACTGTATTATGTTTGGTTTACACAGCGTTTGAACCTTTTGGAAAACTGGCTTGCATGTGAGAAATATATTTGACACATTAGCTGCCATTTCTTATTAAACTTTGACTAATATATCCAGTTCATTGTGTGTCTCTGTGTGTGTACATGTTATGTGTATGTTGTGTTGAGCCAGTGACGAGGATGTAAGGGTCAGCCAGGTTATTGGGGGTGACACTGAGTCCACGCTGACTATTTGACACTGGGAATGTGTCTGTTAGTGATACTGCAGGCCACACACACTCTCAGACATGCACACACACACACACACATAAATACACATACATAAACAAGTCTTTGCCAACACTTCCCACATTAATGCACAGACCGGCAAATCTCAACTCAAATGTAACCATACAAACACACACAGGAAAACTTTAAAGTCCAACTGAGATTCAGAATGTATACTAAAAATATATACTGTATGCTTTTGTGGAAACCCGAATCATTTTTTTCATATCATGCATTTGAGTGCCGCACAGGCAGCTAACCAGCTGCAGGCAAAAGGTCCTTTCAGACATGGGATGTGTACCATTGTTGCTTCCTCAATCTGTTAAAGTGGTGGGATTCATCCATTCAAGCATAGGTCACTTTTACTTGAATGCCCCTTCCAGCTTCATTTAATCACTCCCACAACATTGAAGAAACGAGGAACAGCACCCACGTGATGTTATATACTATGTGTAAGATCTGACAGCACATTAAGTGATGCACAATGCATGAGGTCATTGTTTTCTAACCACAGTGGCTTTATTTTAATACTTACTTTGAGAATTAGAGTCCTATATGTTGTTATGGAAAGCATTCATAAAGTCATTAGCGAGATTCAGTAAATCAATGAGACAGTTATTATTAATTCTTATTACTTTGTTGGAAAAAATGTAAGTAGTTTTTGATGCTTGTCAGTTAGAATGATTACTTTCTTTGTTTCCTTATTATTAACCCTGTCTCTTATTATTAACCCTGTCTCTCTCCCATAGGTGTACCTTTTTGTCCTGTCTCCCTCTGCTCTCTTCTGTTTCTCCTCACCCCCAACCGGTCGCGGCAGATGGCTGCCCCTCCCTGAGCCTGGTTCTGCCGGAGGTTTCTTCCTGTTAAAAGGGAGTTTTTCCTTCCCACTGTTGCCAAGTGCTTGCTCATAGGGGGTCGTCTGATTGTTGGGGTTTTCTGTCTAATATCGTAGGGTCTTTACCCTAATATATAAAGCGCCTTGAGGCGACTGTTGTTGTGGTTTGGCGCTATATAAATAAAATTGAATTGAATTGAATTGAGTGCCAAGATGTATGACATATGACCTATTCTGATTGGATATGGTTAGGGTTAGGGTCACCACCAATTATGTCAGCAGTGACATACATGATTAGATACTACTCACTCCTTTCCCCACTCTGGGCATAATATATTCTAAGTAATTAAAATGAAATTTCAACCGTGTGTGCAGAAATGTACACAAATCTCTTGTTATGGAAACTCTCATGGTTGGATTGTGCGGCTGTTTAATGCTGCAGGTATATAATAAAGTCCTAAAAAAGACTTCTAGAAACAGCTAGAAGCAACAAACTAACATTAGCTCCTATTAATGTTTTGTAATGTTTTTTTTGTTTGTTTGTTTGTTTTTGTTACAGACTCTGTCTGTGAAGTTGTGTTTTCATAAAAGTTTCATTCTGTAATAGATGTGAAACTACAGAGGAAAGTGAGTGCGGTTGTTTTAAATAGGTATAGGGGTGTGGGTGTGTGTGTGTGTGGACCAGCAACAAGGCATGCAAACTGTGTCTTTTGTGTTTGTGGACCAGTATTTGACTAACATGCGTGCACCTGTTCTGCTTTTATGCAATGTACATTTTTGTCTGTGCTCTTAAGCTCCTACATTTATTTATTGTGCAGTTTTTTTTGTTATTGTTGTGTGGTTGTTTTTGCTTTTTTTTTTTTTTATTTGTCTTTTTGTTTTCAATTTAGGTGAATTCGTTTTTCTGCATTGCAGCTCAAAAAGGCACTCCTCCCATAATGCGGATGCTAAAAATCATTTTTGGCATATGTATCATTCTCAAGTGAGCGGGCACCATCTTTAAGCCCATTGTCCAGTTTTCCTTAATAGCCTACATCCATGCATTCGACTCCCAAAATGGCTGTTGCTGCACTGCATGCATGTAAATGGGTTTGATGTTTAAAGTCAGTTTTTTTCCTCCTTTCCTTTCTGACAGTTTAACCACCCAGAAATCACCCTGCACTTGTTAGGGATGTCGTCTTTCCATCCCTTCTTTAGTTGGATCCCTTCCTTCGTCTTCTGCTGCAGTCGCCACAGATGTGTAAGCAAAATAAGCAGACTAGTTTCAGTTCTTCCACAGTGTATATGTCTGTGTAAAAGCTGGCACTCACTGTAACACGTCCTGTAAACATAGAAGTAAGTGTAATATAAAGATGCAAAATACTATCCCCATCATTATCACAACCACAACTGTCTTTAATATCATCAGTATCATCCTCTCTCTCTCTCTCTCTCTCTCAGGTTTTTCCCTCTCCAATATTATCAAGCTGGGTAACATCTGGGTAACACACATCCCTCCCTTAACGATGGCTGGTCTTCGGTGGAGACTAATTAGAAAATTAACTGGCTCCACAAACAAAGACCAACAGGGCGTCTCTCTCTCTCTCTCTCGTTCTCTACACTATTTTCCAAAGAAAACAGTTTTGGGTAGTTGTACTTGGACGAATCTCTCTCACTCACCACTTTTCATCATCAACACACTCAGGCATTCTCTGAAAAATGATAAAGTGTGCGTGTGCTTGTTAAAATAGTCCTAACATGGGCACATCTATCTGCTCTCAATATGTGTATGGGAATCAAAAATAAACCAAATACTGAGCCACTAGAGGGAAACCTTTAGATGCAGTAATTTTACTACACTGTAAATCTACATAAATAAATGACCTGCATTCACAAAGCAAAAGTACAGTCATGTGAAAAAAAAGCTTTCACGGGACTTTATGCAGTCCTATGAAAAGCTAAGTACACCCGTACTGCTTCCATAGGAATAAAGAGGGTAAGATGCAGCCAGGTGCTGCTAATCAAATGCATGTGATTAACTGAACATCAGCAAGTGTGAGCACCTCTATAAAAGCAGAAGTTTTGGCAGTTTGCTGGTCTGGAGGATTCAGATGTGTGTTAGGGAGGAAAGATACCTTAGAGAAGCAATTGCTGCTGCCCAACTGGGAAGGGTTGGGAGTCAATTTCCAAACAATCTGAAGTCCATCATTCTACAGTGAGAAAGATTATTCACAAGTGGAAAACATTCAAGACAGCTGCCAGTCTTCCCAGGAGTGGATGACCCAGCAAATCCACCCCACGGTCACAGCAACAAAACTACAGCAGAATGAAAAAGAAAAGAATCAAGGTTGTAATGGCACAGCCAAAGGACACACCTCAACCCGATTCAAATGCTGTGACAGGCCCTTAAGAGAGCTGTGCATAAACAAATGCCCACAAACCTCAATGAACAGAAGCAACGTTGTAAAGAAGAGTGGGCCAAAATTTCTCCACAAGGATGTGAGACTGATAAAGTCATACAGAAAATGATTACTTCAGGTTATTGCTGCTAAAGGTGGTTCTACAAGCTGTTAAAATCATAGTGTGTACTTAGTTTTTGAACAGGACTGCACAACAGTATTGTTTTTTGAGCTCATGTTAGCAATATTATGTACTACTTATTTAACAGTGTATTGTATTTATGAAGTAATCCCATGTTAATATGTCAAATTTAAATCTGTAAAGCAGCTAGTTAATGTAAAGAAGAATAGTAAAAAAGTAGATATTTTGCTGGGCAGAAACGAAGTTGGACAACATCAAAATTACATCTACCCTTTTAGCCTTTTCATTTGTTCATCAAGAACAGATGATGGCATATGATGTTTACATTCACACCAGCTGAACCACACTTAATTCGTTTTATTGGTAAGCAGTAAAAAAACAAACAAAAAAAAACAAAAAAAACCTGCCAAGTCAGACCATTAGCACACAGGATACACTGTTTTCTTTGCAGAGATTTATCAAAATGTTGACACTAAACACACGGGCAGCATGACTGAATGTAAGGCATGTGTGTCAGTGTTTTTCGGCGTGTAAAGGAGTCTGTGTGTGTGTGTGTATGTGTGTGTGTGTGTGCGCAGAGGTGATTCTGGGGAAAGCCCTTCTGGCAGGGAGTCCTGGCCGTGACATGGAGCTCCACAGCAGCCGGAGATGTGGGCACGGTGCCAGTGGGCGTCACGCCAATCGCCCTCACCCTCTCTCTCACTCACTCTCTCTCTCTCCATCATGTTTAAAGAGCAGAACGTCTACGTACTGCAAACACTCACACTTTTACCTACTCAGCTGTATACATGCATAGATGCATGTTTACCATATTAAATAAGGATCTTCGAGCCAAAATAGAGACATATGTTCTTAAGAATATTTGGTCTGTCTATTCACCTGAAAACTGGCAACAGCAACAAAATTAAAAGTGACAGCAAATACTAATATATCATAATATTTAAATAAGGTATTTAGATAAGTGATATTAACAAAATGATCACCTTGTTAAGATAGCTACAGCTATCCTGTTATAGAATATTTATGGCCAAGTGATGGATATAAGTAGGGATGGGAATCAAGAACGGGCTCCAATTTAACACAATGTGCAGTCCATTAGAACTCTATGCTTTTCAGGCTTATGTGTAACACTGTATGGTAACCATCATTAATAAATAGTAAGCCTTTAAGTAATACAATAAAATGGTAAGTGCTAATGTTTACTAACCAGTAAACCAGTTGCAGCTTTACAATAAGCATCCAGATAATGTTGTAAGATGATGTTTAAAATATTTGATTTAAAGCAAAATGCTGAAATTCTAACTTGGCCGTAGGTGTGAATGTGAGCGTGAATGGTTGTCTGTCTCTGTGTGTTAGCCCTGCAACAGACTGGTGACCTGTCCAGGGTGTACCCCACCACTCACCCTATGGTAGCTGGGATAGGCTCCAGCCCCCACCCGCAACCCTGCATAGGATAAGCGGAAGAAAATGGATGGATGGATGGATTTAAAGCAAGTCATTGACTGCATAAAACATGGAGGTAGATACCATAATGTCACCTACTGATGCATTTTGAAGGGTTTCAGCCACCGCCATGTTAGTTTTATGGAGCCAGAAGCTGCCATATTTGGACAAGAGGGTTTGAGGGTTGGAGTGCTAAGTTATCAGCTACCAGCAGGCTTGGTTAGAAAGCTGCATTCACTGCAAGGTGCAAAGCACAGACACACATATCTGCTAATTGGTGCTAAGTAACAGACTAATAAATATTAACATTTCACTCACCAAAACAGAAGCACAAGCTACGCTGACGGGCTGTACCACACAGCAGGACATATTGTCTGATAATTGCATTAAAATGCTCCAAAAGGCACCAACAGCACAAACACAGTCGAGAAGTCCATGTCAATGACTCCAGCTCGCAGAAGTGAAGCCTAACAGACAGTAATCAGCTACAGGTCCCTATCAGGACGCCTGTCAGTCAAAGCTTACATGTCCCTAACTCCAGTATCCTGAGCTTGTTTTCTCATAATGATGACAATCTTTTTCTTGAAAAACAATAGACCCCAATCCACAAAAGACTTACGAAATACGGCATCTGGAACTTGAAAGTACGTGATCTTTTCTTGTCATTTATTACATCCTTTTAAATATAGTGAGAGGATTTTTCTTCTCATTCTGACACCTTTTCTGAAAAATATCACAGGACAACAAAAAAAAAAATGTTTTTGTGATCATCAGAAATTACAACACACTTTTCTAAATCAGTTTTTCACACTGATTTCAGGTCTGTTTTCAGTTTTTTTTTCCAGCCACATCAACTTTTTGAGCAATGTTGATTTACAGTGTATGTGGTGAGCATGCAAGTACACTGTGACGTAAGCACCAATCAAGTAAAGGTTTCAGTATCATCAGTGCGAGGTCCAACAGGCACACATTGTGGCACAGATACACTGAAAGGACTCATTCAGCTACAACTGTTTCTTCAAAAACAGAGTATGATGTTCTTGGGCTAATCATACCAAATATCATGCAATATATAATTACCTTCATCACAAAAAGTAGACGTGCTAGAGAAAAACTAAACACAGATTTGAAATCAGCATGAAAAACACTACAAAACCCATATAAGTTTATCTCTGATGAAAATGACCTGTTGACCTGTGTATCTTGTCAAACATCTTTTGTCAGAAATATTGAAAAAGACATTGCATAGTGAGGTAAATACTGAACTGTATATGAACCACTGGCCCTATAAAAACAATGTATACATGAGAAGACTGATGCAAAACCCACACACAGACTTGCACACAGTGATTATGTAGCTGCTCTGATTCAAACACACGCAGCTTGTGTGTCTGAACCAGGCCATCGAGCCACAGGGACTCGGTCACTTTTGTTTCCCTGGGCTGCCGCTGGCTCTCTCTGATTCAGATGGGGTCAGCAACAAACAATCTCTAAGTTTGGCAACGTCAGCTCAACTTAAAACAACAGGCATTGTTCAACAGGCTTTTGTTTACAGAAACCTACAGGTTTCAATGGACCCACAGCCTTTTCCACTTTTTTTTTTTGTCTTTCCTTGCCACTCTTGTCCTACGGTTAATTTCCCTCTGTTTTGTTTCTTGTTTGCCTTGTTTGTCCATTCGCTGAGCATATTTTTAAAGGATGTTCATGGTAATGGAAGGGAAAAAAGAGGAAAGTGGTGTGTAGATGGGGAGGGGGGTTAAAGGTAGAAACTTGTAAAAATAACATTCTTGCATAAACAGGACCTTGAAAAATGGGCAGTGGGCAGCTTGCATTCCTTGAATTTTTTTTGAAACTTGATCACGTTCAGAGAAGTGGAGGCTGCAGGCACCTTGAGGGGGATGACAGCGACAAGCAGAAGGGAAGGAGAGAAAGAGAGAGAGAGAGAGATACAGGGAGAGGGGCAGAACATAACAACACAATAAGTATGAGATGAAAAGAGAAAGCAGCCAGCTGACGGGAACAGAGCGAAAGAGAAAAAGAGAAAAAAAGAAGGGCAGATAACACAGATGTTCAAAACAGCAGCCGCTGGCTGTCAGTACATGCGGGGGTATTTCAGTTCAAAACAGCAGTGTGACAGTGCAAAGAAAAAACAGTCATCAAGCTCATTTCTTACACAGTTTGACATAAAAAGATACTATAAAAAAAAATAGGGACGCACAATAGGGATCCAACTTTTTGCATTTCAATTACAATACCCATACCTTGGCTTTGGGTATGTGTCGATGTAAAGTACCAGTGTTCAATTAATGACTTAATTTCCTCACTGTGAGGACAAGACTGGGAATTATTACTTTATGTATAAGGTAACAACAGGCTCGAATAAAACATTGTTTTTCAAACTGGACTTTCGAGTCAAGATCAAACCGGCATTCCATCCAATTCCATCCAAATGTCTGAACCTTGCATCCCTAGTAAAAAAAATCACTTCACACATAAAGTCCCCAAATTCACAAGCCAGAGAGAATCCTAATCAAACAAGCGCACCTCGATCCATATCACCATGTTCTTGCTCTCAAATCTCCAAGCTTACTGATGTACTAAAAGAAACCAGTACCTTTTGGGTCACAGAGGACAACTCAATCTATGATGCAAGCTTAGACTATAGCTAGAAAACTATGGCCTAGAGTAGGAGTACAATTCAAACTGGTAAACCAGCTGTCCATTTTCTTAACTGTTTATCCAATTCAGGGTTGCGGGGGGGCTGGAGCCCAGCTATCATTGCACGAAAGACAGGGTACACCCTGTACAGGTTGCTAGTCTATCACAGGGCCAACACAGAGAGACAGACAACCATTCAGGCTCACAATCACACCTATGGTCAATTTATAATCACCAGTTAACCTAACATGAATGTCTTGGATGGACTGTGGGAGGAAGCCGGAATACCCAGAGATAACCCACGCAGGCAACAGGCAACTTCCATACAGAAAGGACCCAGCGGAACAGCTGCGGAACAGTTACAACCAGGAACCTCTTGCTGTGAGGCGACAGTGCTAACCACTGCACCGTGCCACCTCACAGTAAACCAACTGTACAGGCCTGCCACTACCACGATCATAATAGCAGATTTTCGCTTCTTAGTTGAAACCATCTGTAACCATCTGTATTTCATATCAAATGAGTAAACGTCATTACCAGCACCAACAAAGCGTGCAAAGGACATTAAAACATCCACAAAAAGACTGGTCTGTAAAAAGACTGCAGTTTACTTTCTAATATGTCAAATACATGGATAAACCAGCCTGAACAAATGTCTATGACATACACACTCACTGGCCACTTTGCTAGGTACACCTGTTCAATTGACTGTTAATGCAAATATCTAATCAGCCAATCACATGGTAGCAACTCAATGCATTAAGGCATGTAGACATGGTGAAGATGACCTGCTGAAGTTCAAACCGAGTATCAGAATGGGGAAGAAAGGTGATTCAAGGGACTTTGAACGTGGCATGGTTACTGGTGTCAGATCTGGCTGGTCTGAGTATTTTAGAACCTGCTGATCTGCTTGGATTTTCCTGCACAGCCATCTCTAGGGTTTTCAGAGAATGGTCGAAAAAAGAGAAAATATCCAGTGAGCAGCAGTTCTCTAGGTGAAATGCCTTGTTCATGCCAGAGGTCAGAGGAGAATGGCCAGAGTGCTTGGACGCAACAGTAACTCAAACAGCCAGTCGCTACAACCGAGGTATGCAGAACACACAACACATTGAACCCTGAAGCAGATGGGCTACAGTAGCAGAGGAACACACCAGGCTCCTATCAGCTAAGAAAAAGAAACTGAGGCTACAATTGGACAACAGAAGAAAGGAAAAACGTTGCCTGGTCTGATGAGTCTCGATTTCTGCTGTGACATTCGGATGGCAGGTTCAGAATTTGACATAAATAAAATAAAAGCATCGATCCATCCTGCCTTGTATCAACGCTTCAGGCCAGTCACCAGATCTCAATCCAACAGAGTACCTTTGGGATGTGGTGGAATAGGAGATCATGGATCTGCAGCTAACAAATCTACAACAACTGCATGATGCTGTTATGTCAACATGGACCATAATCTCTGAGGAACGTTTCCAGCACCTTGTTGAATACATACCACCAAGAATTAAGGCAGCTCTGAAGGCAAAAAGAGGGTCAACCCCAGTGCTAGCAAGTTGTAACTGATTGGAGTGTACAGTGAGTGTATACAACTCAGTTTGTACAGCTAAAACAGAGTACCAAAGTGTAGTGACTCAATCAGGCCAGCCACAAACTGTACCTGTGAACAGTTTAAGGAAGTAGCTAGCGTTAGCCAGTTTTGGGTGTTATGTGTTTCAAAGTAAAGTGCTATCCTAATCACATGTAATTTTCCTGTAATGGACTAAATTCAATAATCACTAAATTCACAAATCAAACAGTTACTTTATGTTAAATAGGTTCTTAAATTATCTGCATGATGGGCAGATAGAAATTTAAAAAAAATCCTCCAATATGCCTTTTTCCTGTGCACTTGCACTACAATCAGCTAACTTAAATTTGTGTCAAGTGGGAGAAAAATAGTAGCAGTCTATGACTTTTTCAGTAGTGGAGGTACGAACATTAACTTTCATTTTTATTTTACTAAACAACAAGAATGTGAAGTTGAAGTGAAAACTGAGCCCAGCCCAGAAACAGCAGTGCTGCTAACACATAGCACCTGCATGCTAACACAAAGCTAGTCTCGAAGAACCCCGGACCCAGAACAACGCTAAAGCAGAATGTGTGCTGACCCCATGCAGCCAAAGGTTGATTTTCAACAGGTAACAAAAGCAGGCTTGACGCATTATAGCCTTTACCAAAAAAATCTAATCATTTGCTAATACGTTACGTTTTGCTGTGCACTAAAACCATGTCACACCTATGTGCCTGAATGTTATGCAACATACATCACACATACCTCTTTTATACAGCCTCATGTGCCAGAGATATCTTCTGGCATGATAAAGGCATTAGAAGAAAAAATCACAATGAAGACAAAAATGCACAATGCATATTTGAAAAAGGCTCAGTAACTCCCAGAAACAGCTGGTTTTCAGTATTTAAACATTAAACACGGGAAAGTAGTGTATTTGTGTTGGAGATTTCTTTCAGCAGCGAATGAATACACGTTTGATCATTTATGACTGTTGCTGCAGGATCTTTTATGTGGTGGTGTGTAAAAAAAAAAAAAAACAGTACTAATGAAGAAGCATGTCAGCCAGTGCTGGAGCTTTACTCAGCCATGTTTTTAAAAGTTTGTGGACTACAGTGGAGCTTGGTGGCACATTGGAATATGTTTTTGCTGGCCTTGTACATAAAGCTATACTCCCCTGAATTTCAGGGAACCACAGCAGGTGACTGAATAAACTAGAAACATTGAAATCAAGCTTAATAGTTTGGTAACAGTGTTTAAAAAAAAAAAACAGAGAAAACTGATGCCAGACCTGGCCATGAATGACCTCACAGCAAAATTTCAGAGGTTCCATAACAAAAAACAATTCAAGAGTATGACAAGCCTCAAGAACAGAAAGGCCTTGATTGCAAAACAGTACATGTAGCAACCTGTATGATTATGGACATAGCATCAGATGATAAGATCAGCCAGTACCACAGTGATGGGAAGATGAAAGTGCAGATGTAAATAAAGGGTTGTCAGCGTGTCATCTGTCAAACATGGTGGAGGAGGTATTCTAGCTTTTGTATGTAGGGCTGTTATCGATGATTATGTTGCTGCTAGTAGCAGAAACAAGCTAAATCTTAACATACATACAACTAGATGCAACATTTAATCCAAAAAGTAAATGGCTTCAGTACAGGCCTGTGAAAGTGGTGACTGTGTGTGTGGTTAACTTGTCATCGCTATTGGCAGTAATTAACTGCAAAGGATTTACAACCAGTTAATGAAAAGTTTGACTATTAGACATGCTAAGGGAATCAGGTTGTCCAGCATTGTCTGATTTCTTACAATCAGGGTACTTCACCCGTGGCATATGTAAACACCCAAAAATCATATTTGAAAGTTGGAAATTTAACCAAGTGGTAGTTAACTAATTAAGTTAACTGAACCAACACAACAAAAGTGTCACTGCCCAGATACTGAGGTGTTGCACAGGGTTTCCCACATGGCAATCCAACTGGCGTGAAATAATGATCACTTCTGTATACATTAGAAATATTATATGCATTTGTTTGAGTTTACTCATCTAGGTATTATTTTCAGCTACTTTTTAACCACGCTAGTAGCACTGCTCTGCTTTTACAACAGCTTGAAATAAAATTGCATACAGCAAAAATTGCATACTACTGTCGAGTCTGTAGAGATTTGACAGTACAGGGAGTTGTACACAACTAAAGAGACAGTTCCATTATTCTGCCTGGTTAACCAAAAATTCCAAGAAAAATTTGTCTTTGCAGTCAAATCTGCTATTTTGGAATAGATCCTGGCTGATGTACTGAACATTCAGTATTATCAACCAACATAAGTCAACAGATATTTCTGTTGTCTGTTATGCACTTCTATCAAACTTTTGTTTTACATATAGCAGAAAAACTGCCTGAGGTCATTTAGAAATAGGGCCAAAAACTACAGCCACTTAAGACTGGCTCAAAAGTGATTCAATAACCATAGACCATAAAATGTCAAACTTTACATCATTAAAAAAACATGTTTACAGCGTCAGGTCTCTATGGATACTTTGCCCCTTAATAAAAACTGTACAGTGGGTGATTTTTTTTTTTTTTTTTTTTTTTTAATAACTCATCCATTTATATAGTGTTAAGTTAGGGTTAATCGGTTTGATTGACAGGTTGATGCCAAGTCAGGCTGTTGTAGCTGATCGGTGCCTACTAGGTCTCTCCTCCACTAATTCGAGTCACTGAACTGGACCTCTCCACCGTGTTTGTCCTGCCGGTGCTTTTTGGAGCATTTTATTTATCTAATAAATAACATTGCTTGGCAGACTAAGATTTTGGTGAGTGAAATTCTAGCATTTTGGTAGTCTGTGACTTATCACTGATTAGTGAGTATCTATCGCTATAGTTTATGGACGTAGCTTAATAACCAAGCTTGCTGAAATTAACTGATAACTTAGAACTCTGCCTTCTTCTCCAAATGTTGTCCAAAACCGACAAGTGGTCATGGTGACTATGTCAATCTTTTATATAAAGCCTGTGGTTTCAGACAGTGGTTGATTAACTGAGGGGCCGCAACAAGACGCTGTTTAAGATAAATAAAGATGATTTTTAACTGTGAATCATGCAAAGCTACTCTAGTAGAGTGTAAGAAGAAAAATACTGAACTGTAAATAAGCACAACAGGTCCTATTTAAATGTATCTTTAATAACAACACAGCGGCTTGTAAAAGTACTAGCGGTTTTTAGCATTGTCACCATGAGTTTGTTTAGCATGTTGGCATTAGCATTTACCTTAAAGTACCACTGTTGTTACCTACAGTGTACAGCTTTAATAGCAAATTAAAAGCATTTGTTCTACAAGGTTAAGGTTCAGGGACTTCAATTTTGAGGAATTCCTGTGTATACTGGTGCTCACTTTTTCACCGTTTACATACAAGATATTTTACGCAATTATAAGCACTTAAAATATCTCTTTGAAAGTGATCGCACTGTTATATTTTAAGGAAGCCATTCAAAGTAAACCATGTATCTTCTAAAACACTTCTGACCTACACTTGTTTTTGGCTCACTAGGAAAAGTGAAATGCAAGTAAGGAGAAACTTGACAAGTATAGAAAGAAAGAAAGAAAAAGAAAGAAAAATTTTCATTGGGAGAAAGAGTGTTGAGCTCAGGAGTTATTCATTAACACATTTTTACACAGCACTTTTTCTTCTCCTTTCTTCCAGCCCCCAGAGATAAAAACACACACTCATTTGAATGACTGGGATGCCAGAGGGTGGTCTTCCACCTCACTACCTCTCCAACACTTTAAATGTGTGCGTATGTACCAAAAGTGTGTATGGGTGGGGGATGTAAGGAGCTCCGTTTGAAGCTCTGTCTTTCTCTGGGAAAGGTTTAAGTTTCAGTTGGAGGGTAAAATAGTTAACAGACTGCCCAGCATCCGTACCACAGCTCCTTATTTCACGCTCATCCCTGCATGAGACGAAACCTACCAGATCAATTCCTGCATGTGCAGGAGGTACTGCAATCCACTTCAGTACTAAACAGCGAGTTAAACTGTGATAAATCTATGTATTCACTGGGATGTGGTGGCCATGCTGCCATCTAGCTGAGAATGAAGGGAGACCAACTAGCTTTCTTCAAAGGTGGCATTAATAAAAAAAAGAAAATTTACTCAGTCTGAGCACATTTGTCTTCCTGAACAGCAACATGAGGAAAATATGATTATAATCGGCCACTGAGCCTATTGAGCCCATTTGAATCATCTTCTATGAAGTCAGAATATAGTGGTATCCAATCTAGGGGCCGGGCCCCCTTAACAACACCTGAGGAGGGACCATATTGACATACCAGGGTTTCTGCCACTGTATTACAAACCAGGCAGCCTTCCATGCGCCTAAAGCACCGAGCATAGCTGTGCGTTCGTAGTCTGTAGGTGCTTCTTTGCAGACCATCATCTACATGGCGTAGCTGTGTACTGTCATCAGAGGGCAGTCTCTTGTTTATGCTTGTGCTGTTGTTGGTCACTTAGCTTAGCCAACTCAAGCCAACCTTTCAAACAATCAGCATTGGACCTACGCATAGCGTCATCAGCACTGGGGTTACAGCTTTTTGGAGGACTGCATGCAAGCATATTTTACATTTGTTGCATACCCATAATCCATCACTCTACTGTTGTTTTGTTGTATTGGCTACAGTTAAGCTGTCTAAGCTAATGTGTCTCTAGACTACTGTTTAGCAGAAATTCTACATAAAAACAGCTCAAAAAAATGAGTAAACTTGTTTTAAAAAAAAAAGGAAAATGTGATTATTTGAAGGCATTTTACCTGTTCAGCTGATAACTCTGTTTATGTCCACTAATTACCGCAGGCAAAATCATCCACTGCTGTATGTGAATGCAGTTAAACATGATTCGGTGCTCTCTGGCTGGTATGGCTTTATCCAGATAAATAAACTCCCCAGTGTCTCTTTCTCCCTCTCCCACTGTGTTTGCACAAAAGGGGAGAGCAGGTACCTACACTTATCTATTTGCCACACAGTTAGCTTCATAGTGAGTGGATAGTGCCACCTTAATCAAGTAAATCATTTTGCCCCTTGCTGCTGACTTTGATTTGATTGAAGAGAAGTTGAAACAAGTGTATATTCCTTCAGCAAGAGGAGAGATTCATGTGAGGCAAAATGCATGCTAGAGCAAAGATTTAGGGAGATGTGAGCACGAAAGATTTAGAGCTTTGCTTCATATCGTAGCCAAGACAGTGAGGAACTACCATAAAAGAGAGAGAGAAATGTTGGATGAAAACAGTGCAGTGCAGTGCATTGCTGTGCACTGCAGCCAACTTTGAAATTCAGCTTTTCATTTGCACTTCTGTCTTTCACTCACTGTCACTGCTGCTGATCCCATGTGGCCCATGTGACTATGTTAAACTCATGTTAGAAGTCTGGGTTCTGAGTGGATCAAGCCACCTGCTAATAATTCCACAAAGTTTGTGTTCAAACTTTCTAACCAAATTCATAACCATCAGGGACGTATCCAGAGGGGGACATTGGTTGGCCCCAGCCAATGGATTCAATTCAATTCAATTCAATCCAGTTTTATTTATATAACACCAAATCACAACGACAGTTGCCTCAAGGCGCTTTATATTGTGGGGTAAGGATGCTACAATATTAGAGAGAAAATATTTGATGAAAATGTACTTTGTACTCCATACCATTTATTATAAAAGTTTTGTTACTTAATTTCATAATATCTACATGTTGCTGCCAGTATAATTTAAATCTCATTCTACAATAAAACACCATGACAAAGAATAAATGGAATGTGTGTGTCTGTGACCAGACAAGTCTTACTGTGATTCTGTGTTTTCATCACATAACACATTCAGACAGCTTCTGTTCTGATATCAAAAAATGCACACTGAAAACAAATATCATCGCATTCAGACAACTCAGCACTGTCATAACTAACATAAACTACCAGCTGATCCCAGTGCTGTGCAGATCTAATTATACTTGTCAGACAGCTGTAGAAGAAAGCATTCAGCTTGATGTGATATTCAGTGAAATGCAGGCACGAGGCAATCACAAGCAGCTGTCGACCAACCCACTCAATGCAGCACAATCCCACTTCCTGTGTAGACAGGAAGTTAAAAAGAAAATGATAACGTTGGAGCAGTTCCGTAATGGATTTCTTTAGTTTCCCTAAATACACAATGCATGAGACCAAATGTGATGCATTTAATTCCATTTCTTTCTGTTCCAGAAATAAATAATCATCACCTTTAAAAGAGTATTAGTAGTACGGTGAAAGTCTTAGCAGTGTCAGAGCAGATCTAGGGGAGCCAGTCCACTTCCTGTTAGTCACACTGTACAAGAATTGGCTGCAATTAGGCGAAGGCGCAGCAGGAGGCTCTTGCCAAAAAGTTCTCAATGAACAGGAGTGAATGGAGCTAAATGGCTAAAGTAATTATTTACACCTGCTTCCAGAAAACAAATGCCCACATTTTATTTTAGTTTCACAAATACGGTATCAATAATCCGAAATGAAATGAAACGACAAATGTTAGGGCTGCAAAAACCATAACCATGATTATTTTGGCCAAAATAATATAATCTCAAATCTATTCACTTAATTAGCAAACATGCAAGTATTGAACTTTAAAAAAATGTATTTTATAGGTGATTCCCTTAAAATTAAAATGTAATTCAAATTAAAAAATAACTGAAAAAAAAGAAAAGATGCAGAAGTGGTTGGGTCACCTGTTTGGGAGTTAAGCCCAAGTTAACAAGTGTTTTTGATAGTGAAGCCCATCTTGCAAGGGTAGCTGCCAGTCCCTTTCAGCCTGCAGCCTCCACTATGTGAAGTCTGTGGGTGGAGACGGGTAGCAAGAGGCCCAGGCAGCAGCAGACTGTGCACCTTGGTAGAACCATTAACAGTTCATTGACAGGCAGGTCAATGGAGAGTCAAAGCAGACAACCAATGGATACCAAAAGCGGCAAGTGAAGGAAACCAGTGAGGATATTTCCATAGGTCCGCCTAATGAAACCTTTTATGTCTTTTACTTCTTCTAGATAGATCTTGATGACCAAAGGCCCTCTTAAACCGTAAGTGAGTTGGTAGGGACTGTGAGTGGGCTTTCAGGGACAGGTGAAATTTTACCACTGTAAAGGTGCTGATTCATAACACAAAAGAAGCACTTCAGAGTGAAAACAAATGCAAAAAAGTAATAGATTCATCACCCAGCCCAAACTAATGTGTTTTTGTTCTTTTAACACGGAAGCAGATGCTGCCTATAAAACACTGGCAGTCTGCTAATGCATTCTGATTGGTCAGTTAAGAATTTACGGCATAATGAATACCCTTGATGACACCCATTTACAAACTATAAGTAAAGCAGGCATTAGAATAGTGGTTAAACCACAACTGAAACTTCAGTGTGTGTATAAGAAGCAGTTGGTTGTGGTGGTTGAAGGTGACTGCTATCAAGATGCTATTCAATTCAATTCAATTCCATTTTATTTATATAGCGCCAAATCACAACAATAGTCGCCTCAAGGCGCTTTATATTTTAGGGTAAAGACCCTACAATATTAGACAGAAAACCCCAACAATCAGACGACCCCCTATGAGCAAGCACTTGGCAACAGTGGGAAGGAAAAACTCCCTTTTAACAGGAAGAAACCTCCGGCAGAACCAGGCTCAGGGAGGGGCAGTCATCTGCCGTGACCGGTTGGGGGTGAGGAGAAACAGAAGAGAGCAGAGGGAGACAGGACAAAAAGGCACACCTATGGGAGAGAGACAGAGTTAATAATAGCTAATGATTAAATGCAAATGGTGTATAAAACACATGGAGAGTGAAAGGAAGTG
>VUQI01027279.1:0-10436 GCA_015106735.1 Paratilapia polleni
ACTCACACTCCAATGAATGCATCGGTGGCAACGTGGGGTTCAGTATCTTGCCCAAGGATACTTTGGCATGCAGACTAAGGGAGCCAGGTATTGAACCACTGACCTTCTGATTGGTAGATGACTCGCTCTACCTCCTGAGCCACAGCTGCCCCAAATATATGCTCTCTAAATCAAGATTATGAGCTATACTACCTTATCATAATGCGTTGAAGGTGTGCCATAGTTCAGTTTGCATTAGTAATGTCCGTTCTTGTATCTTGAAATAAGATTTATTTCATTTCACAGGCTATATGTTTTACTTTTTCTTTAGAATTCCAACCTTTGTAAGGAAGTTATATTTTCACCCCGGTTCTTGTTTGTATAATGTGCAAACAACATGGTAAGAACACAATGGCTGAAGTAAGATGCACATTTTGTGGTCCATCTCCTGGACGTTGTAGTTTCAATATGGCAGACATCAGACATCGGCAGACACATTGTTAGGGAGTCTAGTGTAAGTACAGTCAGATTCTCTGCGCACCTTGGTTCTCTTTTCCTTATGAATTCTCCTTCACACCATTTCTTGACATCATGATATTTTCCACTGATGTCAAAGAAAAAATGATTAGGAAAGAGGTAAGAGGTAATTTTTTGGGCTATTTGACCACACCCATGCCCTTTCTGAATGATCTTGGTGCCAAATCATCAATGTATGACCATGTAGAACTCAACTTTAGAAATCTGAAATGTTTTAGAAGTGGCATAGGGATGTAGCAGTAGAGGTAGCCATATGGCTCCAAGAACACTGAAATGAGAGAGCGGAGATAAAGGGCCCTTAATGCAGGCAGATACATGAAATTTATAGATTTGCATGGGACATACAAACTGACACTAGATAAAAGGGTGTGTTAAATGTCTAAACTTAGTTGCATGCATCATAGTGCTATCATGGTGGTAAAATGATAATCCCTCAAGTTGCAAGGCACTGTGCAGCTGCAACCATTACAGGAATCACTGATTATCCAATGATAATTCAATTCAATTCATCCATCCATCTATTTTCTTCCACTTATCCTATTCAGGGTTGCAGGTGGGGGCTGGAGCCCAACCCAGCTGTCATGGGGCGAGAGGCAGGGTACACCCTGGACAGGTCACCAGTCTGTCTCAGGGCTAACACAGAAAGACAGACAACCATTCACGCTCACATTCACACCTACAGCCAATTTAGAATTACCAATTAACCTAATCCCACTAACTGTATGTCTTTGGACTGTGGGAGGAAGCCGGAGTACCCGTAGAGAACCCATGCAAACACGGGGAGAACATGCAAACTCCACACAGAAAGGCCCTGGCCAGATGGTGGATTCACAATCAGGACCTTCTTGCTATGAGGCAACATTGCTAACCACCGCGCCACCGTGGTGCCCCAATTCAATTCAATTCAATTCAATTTTATTTATATAGCATCAATTCACAACAATAGTCGCCTCAAGGCGCTTTATATTTTAGGGTAAAGACCCTACAATATAAACAGAAAACTGCAACAGTCAGACGACCCCCTATGAGCAAGCACTTGGCAACAGTGGGAAGGAAAAATAATCAGTGATTCCTGTAACTTGGACATATACAGTTCAATATACAATTCACTAAACTTGACCTTTTTTTATTCTTTGCTTCTGTATGTGGCAAAGACAATGTATATGTAGGACCTTACTTAAACATTATGTGCTATCTGGCAGATGCCTTTCTGCCAGAGATATGATACATATTGCACATATACACATAATCATAAATAATGAAACATAGCATTTGTTGAACTACATTAGTTCTGTCTGTAGCGCTCACATTTAGTTAAATTTTATATGTCCAACTCTATTAAATTTCTTTCTGTCTTTTTACCGGTGCTGGGAGTCCATTTAGCTGCTTGAGGTCTGCTGCCATCCAAGCAAAAGATGTGCCTTGGAATGCAGCACTATTGAATACTGATTGGGATATATATATATTGATGTTGCTTCATCATGGCGGGGATGACCAGAGTCATTTATCTTAAATATGTTTTTTTTTTATTTTTACTAAACTAACTGTTGGTTTTGTGTATTAGATAGATTATTTGTGTATTAGATATATTAGATATTAGATAGCTTGTTAGTCTAAATTGATCTGATCAACCTCTCTTGTTTGTTAAGTCAATTTAAGTTAGTTTTGGATTGTTTTTGTTTAGTCTGGTTATGTGTCAGGAGTTGATTTATTATTTTACTTTATCTTATGTTGCTAATAAAAATTGGTTTAGCTATGTTTAAAGTCAAACTATAATTGGATTTTTTTAACAAAAGTCAAATGATAGTTATGCCCTCTTAAAAGAGGACAAATAAACATAGCTAAACCAAATTATATTAAAATAAAGACTTACAAAGAGTTACAAAGGAAGTTCAACACACTCAAGCTTTCTTTGTAATAGCTGGCTTGACAAAACCTAAAACCCAGTCACAATTCAATTAAATTAAATTAAATTTTATTTATATAGCGCCAATTCACAACAACAGTCACCTCAAAGTGCTTTATATTTTAGGGTAAAGACCCTACAATATTAGACAGAGTGGGGGAAAAAACTCCCTTTTAACAGGAAGAAACCTCGGGCAGAACCAGGCTCAGGGAGGGGCAGCCATCTGCAGCGACTGGTTGGGGGTGAGGGGAAACAGAAGAGAGCAGAGGGAGACAGGACAAAAGACATCTACATCATACATCTAAAAACATCTCAACATACCCACTGGTCAAATGCTGCCCCCTGCTGGTGAAAGCTTTAGTTAAACTCTGTAGTGGAAGATTACAGTAGTGTATTAGAAAGCAGTGTTTTACAGAATATTTGTGCCCAAAGCACATCAAAGTTTCAAGACACACCTGTATTTATCTCAGTGGAATATATCATCTATGTTATTTCACGTCTTAACTTCTTCTTTTGATTGTATTGTCAGATAAAGGCACTTCTGACAGCTCATTTGCATCATCTAGACAGAAAATTGTTTCAAAGTATTTTTTCCTTTTTCTTGTTCTTTAATATTGGCATTTAAAACAACAAAAATAAAAATATCAAATAAATTATGAAACACGTTTAAATAAAGGTACAAAGTCATGGAAAATGTACAAAATTGAATCAGTGGTTCTTGCCCCTCTCTAGGAAGGCTTGGGAGGTGTTACAGTATGTGCCCTGTGCACTTTTGCTGCATTTTGATGAGAAGCTTCTCTCATCTGTTCCAGTTTATTTTCAGAGGGTTGAAAGACTGTCCTGGCATTTGTTAAAAGCTGTAATAAACCTTTAAGCTCTGGGAGTGTCAGGTGGCCGTGTGCTGAGAGGGTCGATCCCCACAGAAAGAGCTCCTTCACTGCGAGGCCTTTTTGCTTTTCCACCTGAGTCACAGGTGTTTATTTTACGTGTCTGCAGCACCGTCATTCCCCGTCACTCAGGAAATGTCTACTTTTACCTCTCCTCTTCCCTGAAACCTGCCTGCCTGGGGAAAAGAGAAACCCACTCTGGATCCTGATAAACTGTTTACATTTTTTTTTTCCCAAAAAGGTCCTTTCAGCTTTTCTCCAAAACATAGGATTAGTGTTAGGGTTCAGGGAAAGGGCTGGGATTATCAGCAACGATCACAGGGTCAAAGGAATAGTTTAACATTTTGGGAAATGTGAGGTGTAATCAAAAGTTCTGATAATAAGTCCATAAAAATCAAAAGCCTTTTTGGCTGATCTCACATCCAAGATCATCTTCTCCTGCACCTCTGGACTGTTATCACCATGCCTGCTGTTTTAGATCTCTGTGTGGAAGTCATGTTATGTCCTTGTAGGGATGTTCCTAGCGACTAATTTCCTAGTTATTTAAATGAGAGGAAAAAAAATCTGACTAGTCGACAAGTTTAAAAAGCAGAAAACACGCAGAGAACATTCAACACTGAGTGCAATCTAATGGACAAAGATAAACACTGCTCATACATTATTGTGTGTGTATTTGAGAGCCGTATGAAACTGTTAATCACATTCCTCTGTACTCAAATTGGGTTTTAAATGTCATTGAAATGTGTAACACTTTACATCCCAAGTCCTGTTGTTCTTGTGCTTCTGTGATGGGCGTTGGATCTCCTCAAAACTGTTGAAACCGCAATACTTCAAATTTTCTGTTTTATTTGTGGGAAGTGGACAAAGTTGCAGCGAGCAAAATCTGTTGAGCGTTCCAGGTGGTGAATGAAGATTATGTTGGTGTGGCCACAAAGCTCTCCCTCAGAAATCTCAGGACGTTACAGTAGAGCTCAGGACTGACAGTCTCACCCTAAGAGACAAATTTATGATGCACAGCCTGATGAATGTTGAAAAAAACCACAAGCATTCTCGTGGTCTCACGTCTCACCTGATGCACTGCATTCAGGCTTAGAAGCTGTGGACTCTCCAACTGGAAACTTCTTGGTTGTAGCTGCAGAGCCGGCTCTCATCACCAGCGATGATCATTCAGACTTTTGAAACACAAGTTGATGTTATCAATGAGTTTTTGAGAAGAACATTTGCAGCAAAAAAACCCCAAAACAAACAAACTGTAGTTCTTTCAGTTACGCCATCCTGAGCCCGCTCATGGTGCATTGAAAACAGGAGTTTTTTGGCCACACCATCAAAATTGTTGCTCACTATTTACCAGATTTGAGTCCCTGCAACTTCATCCTTTCCTCAAAATGAAATTCATTCAAAGCGTCACCATTTTGACAGTGGTGGAGATCCAGAGTGCATCACAGACACACAAGTTCAAATGGCCAAAGTGAGACATCCAGGGAGTGATCTAAAATTAGACTTCCAGCACAAACCACGTGTGTGACATCCCCCCTCCTCTGTCCAAAGAGACAAACTTTTTTTAGATTTATGGACAGAGTTATGGAAGTTTGTGATGGTAGCGTTGGACATCTCAGTACCCGAGTAAGTTATTAAATACAGATTTTTCATGTTTCTTTTGTGCATGTTATGGTTTTTTCTGCATTTTCTTTATATTGTGGTTTGGGACTCTCCTTTGACACAGATGTTGCACCTCTAACCTGAACGAGTATAAAGTGAAACACATGCCAACATGTCCAAACAACACCTGTCCTGAGCATCCAATCTGACAGAACTCAAATACAGTTTATTACACACAGGTGTTCTTCATGTCTCTCTGCTCTCACCTGGACCAGTAGAAGCAAAGGATCTACAGAAGCAATCCGCTTTTCAGATATTTTAGTCTGAATCGAACTGCTGGGCCGAGTGCTCTCTCAGATTTCAGGGGAGATGCAGGAAAATATTTACAACAATGCCTCCAATACTTTTTTCTTTTATCAAGAGGTCTTCTTCACTGTGACTCCATGGTGTAGTGGTTTACATATTCACCTAACAAGTGAAAGATACCCAGTTTGATCCCGGGAGGAGACACAGATGCCTTTGGGGTTGCGTCAGGAAGGGCATCCGGTGTAAAAATCTGCCAAATCAAACATGCTACCTGCTGTGGTGACCCCTTGTGAATAAGAGAGCAGCTGAAAGTAGCTAATGGGTCTCTTTCACTGCCAGAATATGAATTACAAGTTCATAAAACCACTGATCGTTTTGTGTTAACCTTATTTATCCCTGTTGCAAACAAACACACAGTAACAGTGTCGTGATCTCAGTCAGAAGCTGCACGGTATCTTTTCTGAGGCCACACGCCCACAGGCAGGTTGGAGGAGGCAGAGATAAAAAAATAAGATTTAAAATTTAAATAAAGTCTGAAAATCAAATATGTTTTGAGCCACTTTTAGTCCGTTTATGTGTTTTATTGTTAATTTGTTAACTTTGTTTCTTATGGAAATGTTGCTTACCCTTTTGTTCAGTCAAACCTTAACAGAGCTGGGATGTGCATGTTTACTTTAAAGAACATGAACACCTGAGCCGTTAACGATCAAGTGTAATAAACAAATGAATGAACAGGTGACACATGCACTTTAAGTAAGACAGAAAAGACACCAAACAGAATCATCAGATGTGTTGTGGTCCTGGGCTTTTCAGTGTATTCCAGTTTTGGATTTCATGGGAATATATTTGATTTTGGGTTTCTGTTTCTGTTTATTGTTCTAGTGTTTGAGTTTTTGAATTTTCTTGTTTCCAATCAGCCCACAGTGTATAAATAATCCTGCCTCCCTTTTTGTCGTACTACCTGTTTCCTCTTGCGGCTCACCACGGTTCCTGTTTTTTGCAGTTTGGATTTCTTCTGGGCTATCTATCAGCTTTTTAAATAAAGCTTGCTCTTTGTTTTATTCAGTGTTTTTGGTCTGCATGTGGGTCCACCTTAAACGGCGCTATGACAGCTTGGTGCACTCTGATTGTCACATCTAGACAAAAGAGGAAGGAAGAGTTCATTGTGTCTGTATGTGTGTCAGGGATAGTATTAAGTGAGAAACTTGGAGAATAAGTTGAAAGAATGTCAGAGCTCACTGCATTATATTCTAGTATATGTTGAACTGTCTCATGTTGCCTGATTTTTGTGTTTTCCTCAACATAAATAAAGATGTTTCTGTCATAAAATGATGCAGGAAAGGTGGAAACCCCTCCACCTCATATGTCCTCACCCATGGTTAAACGAAACCTATGCCCATGATGTCTTTAGATACTGGTCCTGAATGTCAGAATCTCATCAATAATCAGGTTCTCTGCACAAATACTGCAATATGAAGCTGGTTTTGAAGTACTCACTTCTACCCAACGTTTCCCCTCCCCCCACTCGTGCTCTTTTTCTTTGACTCACCTGTGTGACCTCCTCCCCTGCCCTCCTCTCCAGCTTCCCCCTGTGTTTTCAGCACATGGCCCTTGTATTACCTGGCATGTGATTTTGGCCGTTTATTTTCACAGGGATATGTTTTCTGGCAATCTCTGCCAGAGACAATATTACGCTGGAAATATACAGGTATTAACTGTTAAGATTTCAGATGGTCAAACAAACCGAGGGCTCTGCACGGCCCAACAGAGGGGTGACTGTGTGTGAACAGCCTGCTGCTAATGAAACGCACAAGGGGGGAAGCTGCTCAATCACTAATAATTACTGCTCCCTCCTTCTGTGCATCCATCCATCTATCCATCTTTCCATCGCTCCGTCCAGGTGATTTCCACCCGCCTCTCTCATTTATCTCCCTGCCTTTGATTTCAATGTGACATTCATTTCACGCTCATTTCCTCCCAGCCCCTCACTCGGCTTTTCAAGGCTGGCCTTTCATTCGCGGCTCAGACCCACTAAACACACTCTTATGCTCTGACCTTTGGCGGGCGGGGAGCTGTGGAGACAAACAGCGCTCAGCACGACGTAAATGATGATGGATCTGTTCTGGCAAGCTTCGGGCTCGAGTTACGCAGCAGTTACTGGCAGCGGTTTCCATCTGAGGGCGCAGATCTGTTATTATACAGAGACACTTAATGACTCTCAGGGGGTTAAACACAAGACAAGATCAATTGTTGAGTTGTTAATTAGGAGTTAATTGCTGCCTTAGGTAAAGAATTATTCAGTCACAAATGCTGCACAAGTATTAGCACAAATAACAAATATAGTGAAAAGAAGTGATTCCCAACTGGAGTTGCCTTCCACATATGTGGAAAAAACAACAACAACAGCAGCAAACTGTTTAATAAATATCTACATTTCTGTTAAGGGGAATTAGGTCGGGGCATTTTCCGAAGTTGTCCCTTTTTACAGGCACACAGCAGGAGCTAATCTGCTTCAGACCAAGAGGCCTCTGGGGCTGATCAATAAAGCTGAAGCAACAAGACCTGCAGTTACTCTAACGTCCACTAGAGGCTCCAGCAGTGAGTCAGTCCCCATAGACTCCCATGTTAAAATGTCCAACTTTACAGCAGAAATAAACATGTTTACAGCCTGATACAAAAAATGGTTTTAGTCTCTATAGCTAATTTGTCCCTTCACAACAATTGTACAAGGGGCAAATTTTTATTTTATTTTTTTTAAATAATGCACCTGTTTATATTATTAGGGGCGTGGTCTCTTTGACTGACAGGTGGATGGTGACACAGGCGGCTGTAGCTGCTAGCTGTCTGCTAGGCTTCACCTCAGCTAATTGGAGTCCCTGAACTGGACCTCTGGACCGTGTTTGTGCTGTTGGAGCCTTTTGGAGCATTTTTAATGCAATTATCTGACCAATAATATGGCTGCTGTGCGGTTAATTGGACTAACAGACCATCCAAGAAGTCTGAGCTCCAGTTTTGGTGCTCAGTGAAATTCTAGGATTTTATTTGGATGTTAGGTATCTCTGTCTTTGCAGTGCACCCATACATGGGACTTCACTAACCAATGAGTGATTCTACAGTGGCCATATCCATCTTTAATATACAGTCTGTGCTTCAGATGCATTCTCAGTTCTGCAACTACTCCATGTAACTGCCTGGGTTGAGCGAAACATATGCACTTGCATGCTGTGAATTAATTGGATGATAACTCCATGATTGCCATTACTGTCAGTAGTTTAGTATTAAAAAGTTTTGTGATACGATACTTTATTCTACAACAACCAGCAATCTGCACAGCTGAGCAATTTATAAGCAAACCAACTGGATTCAATGCAGTAACATCAGGTGTTTGAAAACTACTTTAGGAAATGTAAAGTAATGGAACAGCAGCTTAATCAGTTGGCTAAAGCACAGACATGACATACAGATTTGTGACAAATTAAAGGAAAAACCAAAAAAAGTGCATGGTGTTTCTGCAACACCATTCTTCCAAAGATATTCCCTCATTTTGTGTTTTAACTCAGCCCAGAATCTTCCACTGAATCTCGTTTTGCTTTTAACTGTCATGAAATTCACATTTTCTTTTACTGAAAAACAGACATGCTTGACTGTTCTGAATGTCAGTTTTTACTTCAAATGCATGTCACTGAGAGTGTCTTAGGTCTAAGGTCCAATGAGTTCTCTGTGAAAAACAATACAGCATAGTACCCTTTGTAAAACCTACAAATACAGGGATTACAACATCCTGCGTAAGACCTCTCAGAGTCTGACTGCAGGAGCAGAACTCCATCTGCAGGCAGTGATGGTGAACTTCTCAGATCTGTGTATCCTACAAATAACCCATGAAACGAACAGACAAATCCTGAACCCTGAATACATGAATCTTGGCTGAAAAAAAATGAACTTCTCCACTGCAGACAAGAATTGTATTTATTCTAAATTAAGATCTACTTTAAACGTACACCTTTTACAGATGTAATTTAATTTGTAGGGTCTTTACCCTAAAATATAAAGCACCTTGAGGCGACTGTTGTTGTGATTTGGCGCTATATGAATAAAATTGAATTGAATTGAATTGAATTTAGTGGAAAATTAAAAAAAAAAAAAAAATTACAAAAACTACCCAAAATAAATAAAGAAAAAGAGCTCATCTAAATCTTCTCTCCTGCACCCACACAGTTAATTAAAGTAACAGCCAGGTGCTGCTAATCAAAAGCACTCGATTAATTGATCATCAGCAAGTATGAGCACCTCTAACCACAAGTTTTGGCAGTTTACTGGTCTAGAGCATTCAGGTGTGTCCCAGAAGGTCAGACCCAAGAGCTCCATCTCAGACTCTACAGGCCTCAGTTAGCATGTTAAGTGTTAAAGTTCATGACAGCATAATGAGAAAAAAACACTGAACAAATAAGACAAAAGTGGACCGTAATGCACAGCACCATGTTTGGAGAAAACGAAACACAGCAACACCACCAGCTGTCAGCACGGTGGGGAGGGCTGATGATTTGGGCTTGTTTTGCAGCAACAGGACCTGGGCACTGTATACCAAAGTAGATCCCAAGCACAGCAGCAAATCTACAACAGAATGGCTGAAAAAGAAAAGAATCGAGGTGCTGCAATGGCCCAAAGTCCCGAACTCAACCTGACTAAGATGCTATTAATCTTTAAGAATCCTTAAGAAAGCTGTGCATAAACGAATGCCCACAATGAATGAATCCTCTCAATGAACTGAAGCGATGCTGTAAAGAAGACTGGGCCAAAATTCCTCCACAACAATGTGAGAGACTGATAAAGTCATACAGAAAATGATTACTTCAATGAGCTACTGAATCATAGGGTGTACTTAAGTTTTTCACACACTGCTTCTGCACTTTGGCACGGTGTAATATGTCATGTGTTTTTTTGTTCATCTGGGGTTATATTTAAATAATTTTAAGACCTGCTAAGGACTCAAAGATTTTTCATTACGTTGTGATACATAAAACCTTAGGATTGAAAGAGGGTGTACTGTCTTTTTTACATGACTGTATGTTCTTATAGGCTCACTTGGCTGTTATCATTAACTCTGATCATTAATAAACAGAACAACACAGATTATGTAGGATAGCCATGTGAAGTGCATGTTTTCTCTTATGGTAAAAGTTGTGATAAAATAGCAAATGGAGCTTTTAACACTGTGGAATGAG
>VUQI01027288.1:0-11605 GCA_015106735.1 Paratilapia polleni
GGGTTATTCTGAATAATCATTTCAGAAATAATAAATTCAGTACTCATATGTTTTAAGCATACACCAGTTTAATCATAGCTGAGCACCTTTGTTTAATGCCCTACGTTCATCCTAGTGTTTCCTACCTATCACTGACACCTGTCAACTGAAGGCTTAAAAATCGAGTTAAAAAATTAACTAAATTTAAAAAACACTTATTGCTGACAAAGTTCATACATTCTCCAGTTCTCTTGAATCCATCATTACATCTATGTAATTTTCTCAGTTACATCCACAAATGTGGCTGCGTGTTAACCAACTTTACTTTGCAATAAAATATGAGCTCCTCATAAAAACTGCGGATACTGATGTAGTGTTGTCAAAGACACTTGAAAAGCACACCATTTTGTATCTCTCTGAAATCCAAAGGGTCTTCTTTGTCCTTCCAAGGACGGCACTGTTCCAGTTAATAGACCAGAAGTGCCTTCTAATAAATTCCTTTTAACGTGTACTCGGCAGGAGACATGAGATATTTTTTTGCAGGCTTGCAGTTGCACATTGAGAGCTCATGAGCTACAGTTTAGTACCGACTCCTTAAGTGGTACATAACTCAATTGCTGCATCTGCTCACTTCCAGGCAGTCACAGAAAAAGACGGCAGCGTGCTCGCGTTTGCACCCTGAGAGTTTGTTTACGTACACGTGTGCGAAAACTGCTTCACCACTTGCATTGAGGTTGTTGGAGTGTGTGTGTGTGTGTGTGTGTGTGTGTGTGTGTGTGTGTGTGAGACCTCTGTTGTGCAGTTACAGCCATGGGGTTGTTGCCAACATCTATACTCCCAGATGGATCCTCTGTGTGTGAAATATATTCATAACATCTTACTGGACAAAAATGGCTTGTGTGTGTGTGTTTTTAATATGAAAATAAGGTGAAATATCAACAGTTTGTTTTTCCTTTTATCCATTTCATGTCTGAATTCATAAAAAGTTTTGCAATAAAGCAAATCAGACCACTTTTTCATTATGTGTTAACAACAACAAAGATATTTTTAACATGTAGTTATGGTAGTGTTTTCTCTAAAACTGACATAGCATGAATTGGAAGGCTTCCTATTCTCTTTGTGAGTGTGAAGACACAAACCCTCCAGCTTGGATTGTAAAATTGCTGCTCACTGGCTCCAGTGCATAGACAGTAAAATAAGACAAATGTTTCACCCACTCCGGCTGAGAACAATTATACTGCATTTCTATTACCAGCCTCCTCCTCCTCCTCCTCGTCCTTATTTAACAAAGCAGCACTTCAGCACCCAGTGGGATTAGAGTCAGTGATGAAACCATTATAGCTGAACTGGGAGAGTGGAACAAGCCAGTGGGCTGAAATATTATTAAAACATTAGAGAGGAGGAGACGGAGAGGGAGGAAAGAGATGATTCCTCTGCACTCGGCTGAGAGCAAATATTTCAAGAAACACATTAAAAGTCCACACTGTGTCAGTATCACAGTCTGTGTTCCTGCAGATACTGCAGCTATGACTTCTACAAGTGCTACAGCGACCGGCACCGTCTTGCAAGAGAACATCAATATGCGGTCGGACTTAAATCTGACCTAAATCTAATATGTATTGTATCTTAAACTGTTAGACATCAAAATGTGGATATTATGTGGAGGAAGAGTCAAATCTCTAAGGAAGAAACTGAAAATGTTGCTGTTTTTTTTGCTGTGTGCCTATTTATTTGCTTTTATTGCAGTTATTTTTTTATTTTAATTTCAGCATTTCACTATCCAGGTGAAATGCACTTTTTAAATAACAATCATTAGGTGACTTATGCCTATATAGGCCAAAAACTACCAATAAATGTTGGTAAATAAACCTAAAGTTGAGCTTAATAATTATAATTATTAAATGAAAACCACCAAGACAGAAATGACAACTTTATATGACTGCAGGAATCACAGGAAACTTGATAATAATATAAAATACACTCACTGGCCACTTCATTAGTTACACCTTACTAGTACTAGGTTGGACCCCCTTTTGCCTTCAGACCTGCCTTAATTCTTTGTGGCATAGATTCAAGAAGGTGCTGCAAACATTCCTCAGAGATATTGGTTCAAACTGACATGACAGTTGCACATAGTTGCTGCAGATTTGTTGGCTGCACATCCATGGTGTGAAACTCCTGCTCCACCGCATCCCAAAGGTGCTCTATTGGATTGAGATTTGGTGACTGTGGAGGCCATCTGAGTGCAGTGAACTCACTGTCATGTTCAAGAAACCAGTTTGAGATGATCTGAACTTTGTGTACACGGGTGGTCATGGTCAGCAACAAAACTCAGGTAGGCTGTGGCATTTAAATGATGTTCAGTTGGGACTAGGAGGCCCAAAGTGCACCAAGAAAATATCTCCCACACCATTACACCACCACCACCGCATGAACCGCAGATACAAGGCAGGACGAATCCATTCTTTCTTGTTGTTTACGCCAAATTCTGATCCTATCATACAAATGTTGAAGCAGAACTCAAGACTCACCAGACCAGGCAACCTTTTTCCAATCTTCTATTGTCCAATTTTGGTGAGTCTGTGTGAATTCTTAGCTGACAGGAGTGGCAGCCTGTCTGTTTAAGGTTCGACATGTTGTGCTTTCAGAAATGCTCTTCTGCATACCCTGGTTGTAACCAGTGGTTATTTGAGTTACTATTGCCTTCAGCTCGAATTAGTCTGGCCAATTGTCCTCTGACCTCTGGCATTTTTGCCCAGAGAACTGCTGGTCACTGGACATTTTCTCTTTTCTGGACCGTTCTCTGTAAACCCTACAGATGGTTGTGTAGGAAAATCCCAGCAGATCAGCAGTTTCTGAAATACTCAGACCAGCACGTCTGGCACCAACAACCATGCCATGTTCAAAGTCACTGAAATCATTTTTCTTCCCCATTCTGATGCTCAGTTTGAACTTCAGTAGACCATGTCTACATGCCTAAATGGATTGAGTTGCAGTCATTATTGCCTGATATTTGCATTAATCAGCAGTTGAACAAGTGTACCAATGAGGTGGCCGGTGAGTGTATATTTGCCTTTATTGAGGCAGAGACCAGTGCCTCTGGTCTAAAAAGGGAGCACAAAACTGACAGCAAATCAGCAAGAAATAACTGAAGTTAATTACATGCATGAATAAAAACAGCTAAAATGCACCTTATACGGAGACAGCCATCCAAGGACAGTGGTCCATTTTAGAAGGAGTTAAAAGGTGAGTGCTACATGTTTGTGCAAGTGCAGGCAACACTTTAACTAATGTAAAAAATAACATAAAATAGGACTAATGAAATCATGTTATTTTGTAATAATATGAATTATAGCTGCTGGAAATTAAAGATGAAAAATGAACATCTGAAACCTGATTCTGTACCTTCTCGTGTATCTCCTGCGTGGACTGAGCGTCACAGAAAGCCACAGTGGCCAAATCTTTGAGGATGGGCATCTCCACGGTGCAGTCACGCCCATCCAGCAGCGCCACCAGGGGGCGCGGGTGCATAGGCCCATTCATAATCTGGGGCCGAATACCTGCAGGTAGACAGAGAGGAGAAGGAGTTACTTATTTATGTTTGGCACACATAGTCTAGTGGTCGGAGGAAGAAGCAGGAAAACGTAAGGAAATGCATCTAGCAGCAGGAAGTGCTGGATGTGTATGTGTGGGCAGTGTGACCAGTGGCACACACACAAAAACACACACACTTGAGTAGGATCGATACTCTTAAAACTTGACTTTAAACCACTGTCATCATCTCCCTTACCTGGCAACACTGGTCGATATCAGACACTCTCACCCACACACTCGCATACACACAACGCCAGTGGTATGACTGCCCCCCCTCTCTCGCTGTTATCCGCACTGTTTCCAGGCAACAGGTCCTTTCACCCCATGAGGTCATCACCTCCATTATCCTATCACCATACAGAACCCAGCAGACCTTCATTGTGTGTATATCTGTACCTCCTGGACTCTGAATGCCCTTTATCTGCAGTAATTCAATTTAAACTTGATGTTCCTCTCCAGGAGTTTGCGGCTGTTCGCTGAGATGCGATACAGTGGCCTGCCGGGGTAAAAAAAAAAAGTGAGTGTTCCACTTTAAATGCTTTCCCAAAAATCAATAAGATTTCTTCTTTAGCTGATCATAAAACAGCGCAGCTTCTATTGAGGAAAACAATCTGACACCGTGGAGCCAAATTCTGGTTAAAAACGGGAGAAGGAGGGAAAAGAAAAAAAGGAGGGGGGGGGGGATCCACACACCACCACAACCACCACCACCACCACTCTCTGGCTCCCTGCTGCCTGTTGTCATGGTGATTAGAGGATTTGGGCAGGATTATGAAATATTTTATTTAGTGGCATCTGCGCTGCTGGAGAGGACATCCAAGCCTGCTCGCACAGTGTCTGTCTCTCGAACTCTTCCATAGCAAGGACAGTGTTTGTGACCTCCACAACTACACCATGTTAACATATGCACTGCAAACAGATCGGACGTGAGTAATGTTTAAAAAAAGAGGTGTATGCAGCAGTGTTTCTGCACAAGTAGGTTTGTTTTTTTTACTCTGGACAGTTATTTCTGTTTTAAGAAGATGGTCCTCTGAAAATGTTGTTTTTTTTTTCTCTCTTAAGGACCTGAAAATAAATTTTCTCAGTCAGATTGTTACTGTGCTTGACAGGATCCTACATGAACCCAAACATTTCTGCAAAAGTTTAACTAGTCTGGGTTAAATCACTTGAGAGATTTCTGTGCATTGGTGTTTTGTTTTGTTTTGTTTTTTGACACTCCCTGCAGGCGTAAGAAGTGGGTGGAGTTAAGCTTTTGGAGAAAAATCTCCAACAATAATATCAAATGTCTTTGTTTTCTGGAATACATGGCAGCTTGGCAGCATGATGGCTTAGTGGTTAGCACTGTTGTCTCACAGCAAGAGGGTCCTAGTTTCAAAAGCAGGCAGGTCCCTTTTCTCCAGGAGCTCAAAATTTCTATTGTTAAAAAAAAAAAACAAAAAAATGCACTTGGTTATTGCTGCCTTTGGAAAAGAGATTCTTGATCTCAAGAATTTCAGTTCCATGTTAAATAAAGGTTGAAAAAAAAAACTACCTTGGTATAAAAAAACATTTATCTGTTGAGTTGAGTGTTTAGCTGTCA
Organism: Paratilapia polleni; assembly: GCA_015106735.1. NCBI lineage: Eukaryota > Metazoa > Chordata > Actinopteri > Cichliformes > Cichlidae > Paratilapia > Paratilapia polleni. Next base: position 5,153 of record VUQI01027288.1, read on the forward strand.
ATTTACCAGTTGATCTAGGTTCCCACCCTCACCTATGGCCACGTGCTGACTGGAAGAATGAGATCACAGATACAAGCAGCGGAAATGAGTTTCCTCTGAAGGTTGGCTGGGCTCTCTCTAAAGCGTAATTTATGGTCCCGCGAATGTGTCCGTCAGTGTACACGTTTCCATTCGGACAGCGAATGCCGAGGGGTTTTCACCCACCGCGGACGTGCTCCTATGCTGTCCTCCAAAATCCCAACTGAACGTCGCTGGACGCGGATGACCTATGCACCTGCCGAATGCTGAGCAACAGCGGAGTTCACGGGGAGCGGGTGAACCGCGAAAAAACTTCAAAGATCACAAAATACAGCATGAAAAACACAGACAGTGGCTGCAGTGGACACTTTTCATTGTTTTTAACACTTCGGCTCTTTGTATGTTATAACTTTGCACTACTCCGCGGGTGGCTGATGGACCAACAACAGTAGTAGCCCACAGACCAGTTGTACTACATATTTTGCACACTGCCTCCATTGACAACAGAGCTCTCTGCAGGTAGATGGGCCGTCCCGTTTATAGGTATTATTTATAGGGTTATTTAATCTAATAAATAGTAAGGAAAAACTCAAGAACTTGTATCAGAATATCTTTTAAACTTCACAGCTCAAGTGTATTGCCTATTTGTTGGATGGATTTGAAGACAAGACAAGCTATGGATGGGCCTTTAAAGGACACCAATTTTGCACCTCAGTTTGCACGTCACAAGGTTTTTACTCAGGCTGAGAAAACAGTTGTATAAAATCTTCTGCAGCTCCGGAGGGAGATGAAAGTGTGTGACATTATTAACAGAAAGCATGAGTCACAAACTCAAGTAGTGAGGTATAAAAGAAATGCAGTTCACAGGGTGGCCGGGTTTAATGAAAGAGGCTGTAGAGTTGCATTATGGGAAAGTTTTTCCATTGAAGCCTCTGTTGCTTTGATTTTAATAACTCTTTTCAAAATCAGTTTCTTGTGAGCTCTAACTCTATGAAAGCACAACACACACGCCTCCCCACATGGCTCTGTTAGGGAGCTCAAACCAGCAGATTGATTATAATCTGTTAATAGCTGCTTGAAACTCACTTTCATAGACTTGTTTAGATGAACTGATACTCTGTTAGTTATTACTGCCATTGTTTTGGTGTTGATTTTTTTATGTTATTGCTTTGCTGCTATGTTTTATGTCTTGCTGAATTTATGAGTTTTACAACAGATATATGAGCCACTTTATAACTCTGTTTCATAAAATACTTTGGAGATAAAGAGACAGTTTTTATTATATTCTATTATACGACAGCCATTACCAATATTATTACTGTGCAGCGCTTTGGGGATATTATTGAAGCCATATTATTTGCAAATGTGCGCGGACAGTTGTGACTATCTCAGTCTGTCTGTATCTGATTTGTGAATATAGTCAAGAAATCTGTCTTCAGATTAAAAATGTATCACTGTAAATGTGTACAATCACCAAACATGTACTGAGTACATGTAATGTATATCTTTGGTAGATGTGTACTGTATACAACTGTGGACTCTGCAAATGCACTCAAAAAATTAGTTAGAAAGCTCCAAATATTTAATTTCAAGAGCAAATGATAACTATTAGTTCCCAGCTAAAGACTTAAACAGGATTTACTGGACAGAGACAGTAGAGAGCAGGCAGGAGAGTAGAGAGAGAGAAAGGGGGGATTTCTCTTTCTCAATAGCGACCAGAGGTTACCAGAGGGTTGTTGACTCATCTCTGGGGCTGTGTGACTGAGGCTTCATAAAAGTGGGGAACGACAGCAAAGGCTGGAATATGGTGTTTTGTCCGATTTGTTGTTCAAGGTCTCTTTCTTCGCTTCTCTTTCCCCTCACCCCCCAGATGATGGCCCCTCCCTGAGACTGGTTCTGCTGGAGGTCCTTTCCTGTTAAAATGGCATTCTTACTCCCCACTCTCACCAAGTGTTTGCTCATAGGGGATCATCTGGTTGTTGGAGTTCGCTAATTTTGTAGGGAATTTACCATACCAGTTGTGAACTGATGCTATGTACTTTAAATTGAATTGAACTGAATACATATCACATGCCTTGAGCAGCTGAGTTGCTAGTTCAATTCCTGACAGCTCAGTCCCTTTCCTCCATCTCTATATAGCTTCACTGTCACTACTGAGAAGCATACCAGAGGTGAAAAAAAAAATGTTTTTCTGCCCTGAAACAAAATATTCACTGTTTTCACTCATAATAAAAGGATGTACAAATGGTATTCACATTTAGAGAGTTGTGTACTCACTTGAGATTCTCAGTACACTAAGAACTGAATACATCTTTTGAAAAGTCTTGCACATATTTAATATATATTACGTGTTACTCCCCTATAAAGAGTTCCTACTAAAAGCAGCACTTGATACAAAGTACTTAGGAGGTATAATGTGCCTCAGTCTCTCTTTCTTCAGAGTACGAGATGAAAGCTAGTATTATTCTCACTGGATGGACTCATTTTGTGTGTGTGGGTGTGTTTGATGTGTGTTAGTGAGGTAGGTCTTGAGAGAGGACTCCATCTCACCAAACACACCTGTGGCTCCACAGTCTTCCCTACGCCTTTCCTCATCACACTCCTGCAGAGTTCATTATCTGGCTGGAAAATACTGCTATCATCCAACAGTCACACACAGGGAAACATACTGCTACATACTTGTGCGTACACACGAAAAAACACACACTCTGAGATAAAAGGACAAAACCATTCGCTCATACTTTGTACACACACAAACAAGACGCAGCTGGCAGGAAAAAAATCAGCGTCACTTACAGGAAGTGGGTCAAAAAGCTGTTGATTAATTATTTCCTGGTGGTTAATAGCCGTTCTTCGGCCTAATAAGGCAGAACGTGGCACCGCGGTTAACACATGATGAATCTGCGGATAATTAACACTTAACAAAGCTGTTAATGCGAGTCTTAATGACTCGGATCCCTGACCAGTGATTTGAAGGAGCTCACTGGTGCTGAACAGAAAGACTGAATCTTCCTGCAGACACTTAGCTAGAGAAAAACAAAATGAAAATGACAGTGTGTTGATAATCAACTGTATTTTTTGTATACTGTAATGAAGAGACAGTTCTCACAATAAGAACAACAAGGACAGTAAGAAGAAGAGACAATAATACATGTGTCACGTCAATAGGTTTTGCAACTTTAGTCTCATGCTTGCAAAACTTTGCACTTAATCTTTTCCTCTCAGCACAAATCAAGCAGATTCAACCAATTAAAACGATTAGTGACAAATTTTAACTGCATTAACAGCGTCAGGCGGCAAATCTTACCTAGAAGTAGCGCTAAGGTCCACTTTTCTTTTTAATGTATGTCTGTGCTCCTTTATTTACATTATAAATGTCCACTGAAGTCACATTTATCAAGGTAACTGTTCTAAGATGCAGCCAGAAATCAGCAAGTGGTATGTACAGCCTCAGCTGTAAACAGACAATCTTACTGCTTCATCCACACACTTTCTATGGTTTGAGAAGATAATGTCTTAAATTTGTCGCACTGTACATAAATCTGATAAAAAAAAAAAAATCACTCCAGATGTCCTCCTAAACTCTTCTGCAAGACTCCAAATATTGTCATATGTACTTCCTCTTTCCTCTCTTTTTTGTACTTATTTAATTCAGATCTAATTGCTCATAGTCACTCCTCTCGATCATTCAGTTTCTAACAAAGAACATCTGGTTTGCTTTTTGACTTAGTCACACTAGAGTAAAAATAGGAGGGCAACCTCCTTGAGACTAGGAAAAATCAGTGGTTGCCCAGTGACTGTACTGAACTGACTGCGAGACCAACTGGTCACACAGAAGTTGAGCATGCAACACCCTCAACCTCTGGGCGACCTCTGGATCACGAGGCAACTGCACAGGTCGCCTCTTGGGAGGCAATCTCTCTCTCTAAACAATCATGATCTGACTCAGACTGACTGCAATCACTCTCTGACAGACTGGCGAAGGTTTGCAAATAACTGCCAACTAATTTATAAGCGCAGACAGAATGCCAACATGTTGCAATCAATCTGAGTGAGACTATGCCGATGACCACAACTAGTCTGCAACTGCGACTATATCCTGGTTATATTCCAATATAAAAGCAAAGTTGCCGACCGTCTATGTCATTGTGCAGTTAAATTGCCGTCCTGCAGCAACTACGTCACTGTGGAATTTCTGAATTTCTGTTTCAAATCTTCTGGCCAGACTCTGAATGTAAGCAGTTAATGTGAATTTCTGTTTAATATGTATGTAGACAGTAATAGGTTATCACAGTTAATTGACGTATTATCACAAACAGATATCATGTAATTGCCAACTTTACCCCGTTCAATTGCAGACTGATAGCAAACCGATAGCAGACAGACTGTGTCTTATTGCCGTTTTATCACCGTCTTAACACATCAAAGTTGCTTTGAAGACAGCAACTGGTCGCAGACCTGGTCACCGTCTTTAAAGCAACCATTTCAAAGGCAACGAGAATGCAAGTTCATTGCACACGGTCGTAATAATTTTGTTTGTGCCGTGGTCTCCAACCACTGTTTTCCATAGTGTGACTGGTGGGTGGGAGAGGAAGAAAACTCAGATGAAACCTTTTAAATGCGTAAAACTAAACCTTCAGTAATTACAGTTTTTGAATTTAAGATTTATTGGATTAATTACAAATGAATCCAATTAATTACAACACAAATCCCAAGATAACCAGTCAGTAGAAAGGTCAAAACTCTTCTTTTGCATTTTAAGCCATTAAGGTCTCCATGTTGTAAACTTACCATCAGTTCTAGCAGTAATATTGCTTTATTGTACATCTCATTTGGTAACTACAGGCGTCTGTAAACCACATGTTGATTACCACGGTGTCGTTATTGGTCCTTGTGGAATATAACTGAGAATTAATCAGCTTGTAGCTGCACACGGCTATAATAACAGTCATCTTTATAAATGCAAGCAGAAATGTACCTTCTGTTTGCTGATTTTAGATGATTAGCTTAAGAGAATTAAGCACTTTTTTTTTCTAACAATTACAAGATGACAATTTGGGTTATATCAGGATCATGCATTAGTTATTTTGTACTGATGAGAAAACAAAACCGGCTTGTAGAGGTCATAAAATAATTATTCCACAGGAAAACAAACACACGACAAGCTCCGCTGTTCATTCAGATGGCAAAAAGCCCAAAAGAGAGCGCATTAGTGAGCCTTATCCCAATAATTCATCTCTATTTGTTGGTCTCTTGTAAAAAAAGAACTGACTGCATCTGGTTGCTTTTCTCTCTGTATTCAAGAGAAAAAAGACCAGATATTCTGTTTCTGTGCCTCTCTTTACCTCCCTGGTGGGGTCAGCATCAGCCTGGGGTGTTTGTCAGCAGCTTGCCAACTGTTCCACCCAGCAGCCAAACCCAGAACCTGGGCTCAAGGAAACACAAAAGTAAAGCCAGAACTCTCTCCGTGTCCAAACATAGAGTCCCACCCAATACCAGACTCCTTCTTTAGCAGGACAAAAATTCACCACAGAGCCATTATTCAACTGCTTACTTGCTGTTACATAAACTTCTGTGAGCAGTAGAAACAACACGAATGAAGACGGTTTACATTAGGCTGCAAGATATTTTGGCTGGTAGTCTTAGGGATAAAAATGTTAATTGCTTGTGCCAATTTCCTGTTATTGTGCTCAAAGTATTTATCAAAGCACAACAGCCAGCATTGTGTATAAGCCAGCAAGTAATAAAGAATCAAAGCCAACAGCTTGACTAACTAAATCTAAACCATGTTCAGTGTGACAGCAGATAGTCTTATCCAGTGGAGGTCATGTGTTCCTGCATCCCTCGAGGGATGCTTGAATGGACTAAAGCTGATATCATCCTAAGCCAACGCTAATCACAAACTGGATGATTTGTCAGGAAGTATGAAAACTTTTGGCAGAGCTGGCAAGCGTGAACTCTCAACCACAAATGGATTACAGATGTTCCAAACTAAAAAGCCTTTTTGGATTGTGACAACAGAAATAGAAGTCATCTTTCTTAAAAAGAAAAAAAAAAGAAAAGAAGCAAAACTCATAGAAATATTTCTCCTTAGTGAATACGATCTGGTGTCTAATTCTCTCGTTTGGAAGGGCTGATCTTGGAAAAGCAGCTCAGACGCTGCCAGACGCTGTGAGTCACATTTTTCAGAGGGAGAAGAATCATTTCCTAAATAGAGCGCAAACAATCAATGAAAGAAAATAAACCCTCACTCAAACCTGTGTTTCTCCCCCTGGATTTGGAAACTGCTCTTTAAATGGGTGTTTAATAACATCACACTACATCAGTTATCTTTTTCTCCTTGTGCTCTATTTTCTGACAGATTTTGTGCTCTGGTTTCCAACATGACTTGGTTGGTTTACAAAGACCAGTTTATTTGGAAGTTAATCCCCCCCC
>VUQI01027291.1:0-19347 GCA_015106735.1 Paratilapia polleni
GATTTGATCTTTGTGACATGGTGTGTTATCCTGCTGGAAGCAGCCATCAGAAGATGGGTACACTGTGGTCATAAAGGGATGGACATGGTCAGCAACAATACTCATGTAGGCTGTTGTGTTTAAGTGATGATCAGTTGGTACTAAGAGGCCCAAAGTGTGCCAAGGAAATATCCCCCACACCATTACACCACCAGCAGCCTCAACTGTAGATACAAGGCAGGATGGATCCATGCTTTTATTTTGTTTACGCCAAACTATGACCGTACTCTTGACTCAATCATTTTTCCCCATCTTCTGTTATCCAGTTTTGGTGAGCCTGTGTAAGTTGTAGCCTCAGTTTCCTGTTCCTAGCTGACAGGAGTGACACCCGGTGTGGTCTTCTGCTGCTGCAGTCCATCTGCTTCAAGCTTCGACATGTTGTGTATTCAGAGATGCTCTTCTGCATACCTTGGTTGTAATGAGTGGTTATTTGAGTTACTGTTGCCTTTCTATCAGCTCAAAGCAGTCTGGCCATTCTCCTCTGACCTCTGACATCAATGAAGCATTTTCACCCAGAGAACTGCTGCTCACTGGATATTTTCTCTTTTTCAGACCATTCTCTGTAAACCCTAGAGATGGTTGTGTGGGAAAATCCCAGTAGATCAGCAGTTTCTGAAATACTCAGACCAGCCTGTCTGACACCAACAACCATGCAACTTTTAAAGTCACTTAAATCTCCTTTCTTCTCCATTCTGATGCTCAGTTTGAACAGCAGGTTGTCTTGACCATGTCTATATGCCTAAATGCATTGAGCAGCCATGTGATTGGCTGATAAAATATTTGCCTTAATAAGCAGTTGAACAGTTGCACCTAATAAAATGGCTGGTGAGTGTATATTATCATTAAACTACAATTAATATTCATGCATTAAAGCAGCATTTTACTGCTGTAGTTGGCTGAGGTGGAGGTCATTCTGAATGATTTCATTTCCAACTGAAACTAAAGATTATTTCATGATGGACTGACCTGATTATCTTTTCCATTAATTGGTTGATTGTTTGGTTTGTAAATAATACTGAAAATAGTGATAAATGTCTTCACAACTGCTATTTATCAAAATAGTTGCCAATGTTTTTCATATATTTTATGTGCAAAGGTCTTGACTTGTAAAGTAAATAATAACTAAATGCTGTCAGGAAACACTGAATTTGGGACTTTAGTATGTTTCCCAAGGACACTTCAACATGCAGACTGGAGGAGCCAACTCTAGTGGATGACCCACCCTAACTCCTGAGCCACAGTCCCTTCAGTACAGTACTTGAGTAAATGTACACAGTTAGGGTTAGGGTCACTGCTTCTTCCTGGACCTGAATTATTTCCATGCCTCCTTCTCACAGCCCCTATCCTACTGCACAACAAACTGAATCATCAGTACTGCCTTTGCCTCTTCACACACAGCCCATGATACACTTTCAATTACCAATGCCAATTCTCCCAACAAGCTGTCCTATGTGCAGTTTATCAGCTTGAAGGCAAGAGAGAAGTGAGATGCTTGAGAATCATTATCCCCCTACACATTTAAACACAAACACACACTCTCTCCACTTCCCTCATCCCACTCCTCCTTCTCAGCACAGTAATGATACATACACTCACATACAAACAGAGGAGATCATTTTCTCATTTGCACTTTGTTTCCTCCACAGAGTCATTTGTGCTGAGGGTGCTGTAAAAGTAGGCTAAGTAGTGTGTCCAAGGTATGAGGGAGCATTATCTCCCTATTCTCTCCTCCATCAGGCTCAACCAGCCCAGCGGGGGACACTCATTTACTTTATGGAATATTACTTTCTCTCCTTCTCGCCGTTACCATGGCAGCTGCTATAAAAAGATTTTCTCCTCATCGCTATTATTTGATTTCCCCCCGCACAGGCTGAGGAAGATCCCTTATTGATTTTTATTTCTCATATGTTTTGAGTGCAAAGAAAGAAATTAACATACCATGAAGTACTTAACGTAACACAAAAGGAGCTTCTGTGTACCACAGAAACACACTCTTTGTATAGTTTAACCTTTGTGAATTGTAACATGATATCTGTGTGACACTTCTGACTGATGTGCACTCCTGAAGCCCCTTCACATATTGAACATACAGCTTGCAATCTCATTTAATTGCATTGATTACTCGTGTAGTACAGATCAGTAGAAGTCACTCCCCAACCATGTATTGTTTTCAAAACTGAGAGGCATTCTTCAGTATTGTTTGCTTTGTCTGTCTTACAGGGTTGTCAAGGAGCATCTTGGAGAACAGGAAGTGGCCATTTCACTAACTATTGACGCTTTAGAGGAGGAAGACCTGGGAAATTATTCCTGTTATGTGGAAAATAGCAACGGCCGTCGCCAAGCTACCATCCAGCTTTTTAGGCGGGGTAAGGGCTCATATACATTTACCTCTGCAAACCTAAAGGGATAGTTCACCCTGTGGCCTGTAGTGCTATTAATCCATGTACATTATTTTGGTGTGACTCACCTAGTTTTGCAGATGTTGGCTGCAGAGATGTCTGCCTTCTCTTCATTGTAATTAGAGTAAATAGGACTCACCTTGTGGTGCAAAGAAAAAAACACACTTTTGAAAGACCCATGACGCAGTTACTCAAAAATATCCACAAACGCTGCTATGATCAGGTTAATGTTTTTTTTCCTTCCAAACTATACCCCCCAACTAAAGGAAGGATGTGTAGCTGAATGTACCTGCTTTTATATGTCAGGATCTTTGCTAATTTAGGGATCTCTGACCCGCTGCATGAAAGGAACACATGTAAAATCCTAACTTTATGATAAAAGAGCAAATGTATTTACAAGGGCAGACAGCAGGAACAAGAATGCGTTAAATAAAGATATTACCAGGATGAGAACTGATGAACAAGTGAATGCGTGAGCTTAGATTAGAACATAACCTGTTTGATGAATGATGAACGGGAGGACGTAGATTTAATTCTCTGGCTATTGGTAAATAACGAGCGAGAAGAAAGTTAATAAAATATATCTATGATTAAATTAATGCTAATTCTTACTAACTCAGATTAATTCAGACTACCAGGAACATTAACTTTGAGGCAGTTGAAGTTAAGCTTGATTGCCTACTGGTTGTTGATTTAAAAAAAAAAAAACCATGAGCATAATCAAGTTATACAAAAACTCAACACTTTTGCGAAAAGTACAAATAAAAATCACTATTATAAAGATATAAAGAGAGTGGGACCTGGTGCGATCAGTGCTTTTATCAAGCTGGTCTCACTGGGATGTCCTCTAAGGTGTGACCAAGATTATTTGCACTGTTACAGATTCTAGGGCCAAATTCTTTGTTTAAATAATGAATTTTGTTCTGTTTTCCACCATGAACAACAATCTTCCTTTCTTTGCAACCACATAAAGTGTAGTGTGAAATCACATTTCAAAAGTTTACTGACAGCTTCCGTAGAGTATACTATATGGACGACTAATCATCATAACATCATTTCTAACATAAAACAACAGATGAAATCCTGGTTTGATTATTAAACTTCAGAAATATTCCTCAAGTAACTCATTTTTATAGTAAGAGTTTCAGGCATTGTGATAATTAAAGCTTAACAAACCTGAGTGGATTATATGATATTAAGATCTTGCAGTGAGATTACTTTTATAAAAGTTTCACAAGGAACAAGTAATTACATTCAGTGAACTAGTATATTAACACTTCGTTTATAGACATTTGAAAATTTGTCTTCAGTAAGGAAAAAGCAGTTTGTCCACTCCTGGTATGTATCCAGATTTATGATGGAAACATGGATAATATCTCCAGAGGGGGGGAAGCAGTTTGTATGTGTCTGTGTGTGTTTAAGAGAAACAGAAACAATGGCTAGCAATAGAATACTAAGAGTCACATTTGTATTCATTGTCTGTTCCTGCACATAATGATGCCTCTTGTTGAAGTTTTCTTAATTCTTGTCAGATTTTCCAATTACAGAAATGTTTGCACAGTCCTCCACTACACTACAAATACTAAAATACCAGCCTTTAACTGACAGATTGGATTATAATCTGTCAGTTAAATGGCTGTATGGAGAGAGAGAGAGAGAGAGGTTCTTCTTCTATATTACTATTTGCCACTTATATGGTTGAACTTGGAGGTTAGTTGAAGCCATTCTGGTGGCATGTTGGTCTGCTAGATAGAGTTTGTTTCTTACCTTTTTAATTCAGCTTCCTTACCATGTATCTCTCATATGAACACTACATGTGCAGCTACCTAACATTAGAGCTCAGCCGAGATGCATGTGATAAACATCCTGTGACGAGGATGCTTCGTTCAGTATGACCCTCTTGTAGATTTCTTTTGCACAGTGATACAGTTGGTGAATGTAGTTTGGTTTTATTATAGTCACGAGTAGGCAGACATTTCTGCACTTAACCCAAAACTGTGCCCCAAAATAATCTAAATTGATAAACAGCACTACAAGGCTGCAGGAAGGAAATTTATGTTAGATTTTTAGAGTGAATCTAACTTATTGTATTACAGTCAGTGGCTTTACATTAGAAAATATGATTTGTTTTTCTCATTGCCTGGCAGTCCGGCTACATAACAAATGGAATAATCAAAGCCTGGCTGCATCATTTCATCAAACACAAATATTCTAATCGTGTTGTATGTGTTATTTCTACATGTTCCCCAGTAGCTTTGCAGCTATTTTGGTGCTCTAGCATGACTTGTCTGAAGCACTCTTCACGCACTGGTTGTCATCCTAAAAGAGAGGTAATTTGATGGTTGTTTAAACAGCAAATTGGTCCTCAGCTTTTCCCGACAGACCAATAAGTCCAGCATACAATTACATTTTATGCCGTTATATGTCTGTTTCCCCACTTTAATCTCTGTCTCTCCAATCGTCCTTTGTAGGCAGCCATTTTAGCAGTCTTTGCAGACTGCAGACAACTTCATTTAGCTGTCTTTGTAAAAGCAGCAGTTGCAAAGAAATGGATGCTAAGAAGACTTCAAGGCAACCCCCACCCCCCACCCCCATCCACATCTGATGTTTATTTCATGTTCTCTGCTCCAAGAATGCATCACTCATAAGCCCTGGAGCAGGTCTAATATCTCTGCAGGCTCCCTTTCCTTCCATCTCAACAGAAAGCGAGATGTGAAAAGAGAGAAGGCAGAAAGGAAGTGGGGGTCAGTGAAACATAAACAACTTCAAGAGTGAAGATTATTGCTGATAATGAGTTAAAAGCATTAAATTCTGTTAAAATTGGAAAAGGCCAGTAAAGAGCCAATTAAAAGTCCAAGAAAACATTGCTGTTTTCCTGCAACACAGTGCCACTTGCTGCTTGTTGAAAAAACATCAATTGTAAAGCACGAACCGATGTCAAAGATCTGTCTTTACAAGTTAAAGAACGGTTTTGAGATTTTGCCACATACACTTAATTCTCATGCCTGTATGCTAAATACAAAGCTTAAAACAAAGCCTGGAAAACAGAAACTGGAAAATTTAACCGGAATTAGCAAAAACTAGTCCGCCCACATAACTTCCTATATTATTTTTACACTCTGGTTTTTGTATTGACTAGAAAACAAGATATGACTGGTAAATGAGTAATTTTTAGATGTGCTTGAGGGCAGATTTTGTTACCTTCAGACAGAGCAGCTTTCCCTGTTTCCAGCTGTTAGGCTAAGCTAAGCTAACTGGCTGCTGTCGGTGGTGGTGAGTATTGGTCTTTTTCTTTTACTCTCACCAAGACAGATTCAATTATTAATCATTTGGTTATTATCTGTTAACCTACTTCTTCTTAATTAAAGTTGTTCGAGAATGAATAATCATCAGATCCAAAAAGTGCAACTGAAGTTAAGTGACTTTTAATAAAAAGTAAGATTTTATAACTTCACAATATTGTTGTTATGACTTTATGTACCTTTGCTGTGTCTGGGGTTATATAGAGAGTAAATTGGCATATAGCCTAGAGAATGCAGGGCCACTGTGCAGCATTACAGCCCACAGTGTGACAGAGATATAAAGTGAACCTGCTCTAGCTGAGCCTACCAGGTAAATGCTGCTTTAATACACACCATAATTCATCCTTCCCCAAGCTAGGTCTCTGGGGAGATGAGGAGAAGATAATAGAGAAGAGAAATGAATGGAGACACAGAGAGAAAAGTGGCGAAGGAGATGTAAGAGAACTCTGAAGAGAGTGGGTTATGATGGAGAGGTGAGTGACAGTGTGATGAGTAAACTAAAGCCTCTTGTTTTGAAAAAGCCTCCATCCATGTCGAGAATTGTCCCAGTCCCACTATGGATGACAGCCAAAGTGCAGCACTGTGTCATTGCTGTGCTGCTCCAAAGAAATGAACCCAATTTCTCATTATCTCCTTTTTTTTCCCTGTGTCTCTCTGCTATGTGCCCTCTCATTTTTCTCAAACTCATTATGAGACTCGTGTCTCTGAAGATTGATTCTGCTTCGCTCTGAGCCGAGCACTGAAAATGCTGATGATCGTCCAGATTTCAGGCAAATGTAAACGTGTCCTAGAAGTGCCTCATTCTGTGAGTTTAACAGAAATAATGAAACAAAGAGGCCAACGTGGAGTCCAACCTGGTGTAGAATACAGTCATGGTAAAAATAAAGCACACCCTCTTTAAATTCTAAAGTTTTACATATCAGGACATAATAAAATAATCTGGTCCTTAACAGGTCTTAAAATTAGGTAAATACAACCTCAGATGAACTACAAAACATTACATAATTACACCATGTCATTATTTATTAATATAAATGAAGTCAAAATGCAGAAACAGTATGTGAAGTATTGCTTCCATAGGAATTAAGAGGGTATATATGGCGTTAAGGGTAAGTAGCAGCCAGGTACTGCTAATCAAATGCACTTGATTAATTGATCATCAGCAAGTGTGACCGCTTCTATAAAAGCAGAGGTTTTGTCAGTTTGCTGGCCTGGAACATTTAGGTGTAACAAGGAGGAAAGACATCAGTAATAATCTTAAAACAGCAACTGTTGTTGCCCATCAATCTGGGAAGGGTTATAAGGCCATTTTCAAACAACTTTGAAGAAACAGAACAATTTTGAGAAAGATTATTCACAAGTGGAAAAAAATTCAAGACAGTCCCCAATCTTCCCAGGAGTGGACATCCCAGCAATTTCAACCCAAAGTCAAAACGTGCAATGCTCAGAGAAACTGAGAAACACACAAAACTTCTGGAACAATGTCCTTTGGACAGATGAAACCAAAGTTGAGATGTTTGGCCATTATGCACAGCACCACGTTTGGAGAAAACCAAACACAGCATATCAGCACAAACACTTCATACCAACCGTCAAGCATGGTGGTGGAGGGGTGATGATTTGGGCTTGTTTTGTAGCCACAGGACCTGGGCGCCTTGCAGTCATTGAGTCGGTCATGAACTCCTCTGTATACCAGAGTATTCTAGAGTCAAATGTGTTCGACAGCTAAAGGTTGGCTGACATTGGGTCATGCAACAGGACAATGATCCCAAGCACACCAGCAAATCTACAACAGAATAGCTAAAAAAAAAAGAAATAATCAAGATGTTGCAATGGCCCAGTCAAAGACCCGATGTCATCCCGATTGAAATGCTGTGGCGGGACCTTAAGAGAGCTGTGCATAAATGAATGCCCAAAAAATCTCAGTGAACTGAAGCAACGTTGAGTGGGTCAAAATTCCTCCACAAAGATGTGAGAGACTGATAAAATCATACAGAAAATGATGGCTTCAAGTTATGGCTGCTAAAGGTGGTTCTGCAAGTTTTTGAATCATGTACTTCTTTTTTCATACATTGCTTCTGCATTTTGGCTTAGTTTCTATTAAATAAATAATGGAACAGTCTAATATGTCATGTGTTGCTGTTCATCTCTGGTTGCATTTACCTAATTTTAAGACCTAGTAAGGACTTACTATGCCAGCCATCCATCCATTTTCCTCCGCTTATCCCATTCAGGGTCGCGGGTGGGGGCTGGAGCCTACCACAGGGTGAGAGGGGTACACCCTGGACAGGTCGCCAGTCTGTCACAGGGACTTACTATGACCTGATATGTAAAACTTTAGAATTGATAAAGGGTGTACTTTCTTTTTACCATGACTGTAAGTGACTAGTTTAATGTATTCCTGATAGCCAAAACTCTAATTGGAGTTTTAACCATGACTATCTCAGCAGATTTGGTTACTTTTTTGTGTGTGTGTTGTCCTCAGCAGAGCTTATGTACACCGTGGAGCTGGCAGGAGGGCTGGGAGCGATCCTGCTGCTACTCATCTTTCTCATCTCCCTCTACAAATGCTACAAGATTGAGTTGATGCTTTTCTATAGGAGGCACTTCGGCAGCGAGGATGTAGATGGAGGTAAAGACAGAAGAATGCATTGCAAAAAAATCCTCTTGTTTGTCTCTGCCTGTAGCCTTTTACCTTCATCTTCTTCTACCTTTTTTCACCAGGACTTTCTTATCCAAAAGTCAATGTCAAGCGAGCAGTGATGACTATATATATATATATGTACCTTTTTGGGTTTGTTTTCACAGATATAATGAATACATTTTTTTGTTTAAAAGTGTGCATAAGGTTCTACATATGTCTGTGTGTGTTCTGTCATCTTCAGCCAAAAGAGACTCACTAGTAGTTACAGATGTTTACCCCAGTTCTATCTCAGTGACAGCAGCCCATTTCCTCTCTTTCCCTCTGCTGTTGGTATAGAGGTGCATCTGACTGTGTATGTATCTTGCTGCCATGACTTCACTGGGGAGGGAGGAGGCAGTTTTTCAATTTGTTGCCCATTTAAAAAGAGATCAATCTCAGTATGTCATGGAATGAAGCCCACCCTCTGCTGCCAGATAGTGGTACACAGCGATCAGGCTGGCTTGAAGCACCGTCCCTGAGCGACAAATAAGAGTGTAACAATCCTGAAATTGGAAGGCAACTTTTTTTTTCTCTACAGAACATAGTTAACTTTTGCTTCACTTAAGGATTTGTCTGTTTATGTCCCAGTATCGTTCCTTTGTGTTTGGCATTTTTGAATTCTGAAAAGACAGAAGTCACTGGATTGTTTCTACAGCAGCATGAATTATCCATTACATACAGCGTCATAGACTCAAACTTCCACATTATTAAGTCATGCCGTCAGGGACCGCTGATACAAGCTGTTTTTGATTTTCCAACTTTGCTAGGTGGTTCATTTGCAAGGTTGGTTGCTAATTTGAAAGCTATGTTTGATGTTTGGATCCTATCGAGCACAGCCCTGGCCCTTCCAGTAAATTTCAAAGCTGCGCATGCTCCTCAAAAGAGTTTTTGAAGAAGCCCCTCTTCACTTTCTGGCTGGCCCACATTCCAGTTTCCACAGAGCATAATGACTAGGACTTACCAAACATGTCACCACTACTGTTCTTTTCCCTGTTATCTATTTTCTACCTTTTCAGTTCTTCCCACTGTCTTCTGGGAAATCATTTTGAGGTTTGGATGAGAGTATTGCTTGTGCCTTGTTTTGGATATTTTTGTATCTACCCCAATTTATTTCTTGTATACACTACATGGCCAAATGGATATGACACTACTGACAAAATTACCGTGTGTTCTTGGTTGTGTATCTGTGGGTTGTTTTTTTTTAAATATTCCTCTCCATTCCAAACAAGAATGATAAGCACAAAATATATACAATAGAAAATAGTGTGGAGAAGGATCATTGCTATTTGAAATCCAGAAAAGAAATGGTTTTCTGAGTTTGGTGTGGAAGAAACTGACTGTGCTCCACAGACACTTTTGGAAACACTGTTTATAAGCAAGGCCTTATCTGTGAACATCAGTTCTTAACTTCATGAATGCTCTTGTGGCCGGATGGAAGGAAATACCTGCAGCCAAATGGAAAAGAGAGGGCAATTTAGAATCACCAATTAGCCTAAACCCATTTGTGTCTTTAGACTGTTACGGTGCTAACCACCACACCACTGTGAATTACATCAAAGTTTTATAATGTCTGACTTAACCCATTTCACTTTCATATATTTAGTCTATAAATTAGTAGAAATTACTGATCCATATTCTGTTTGAATGAGAATAACTGGTAATAGTTTATTTGAGCGTGTGTGTATAAGGCTGACATGATACTGTCATAACTATGAAATGACACTTTTCTTAAACACAAAGTGTGAATGTTTATGACTATGGTCAATAAGTGCCATAATAAGTATCCTGGAAACAGCCTACATGCCCATTCTGCACAAGTCCAACAGTACTGTGTCACTGTTCCCTGCAACCCTGTTTTAACAATATTACTTCCAAATCTACACTTCACCAAACATGCTGACTTTAAGTACTTGCTGTGCTGAAGCTACTTTATCATTACTCTGTCAACCTCAGTTAAGTAAGTCTCAAACCGAACAAGTTGTTAACACCTACGCTTTCATATTTATTTGACTTGGATTTATCATGGAAAAGTGTGCCAAGATTCCATTACAATTATATTCACCTAATTAGTGATGCCACTCTTCAACTTTGAGCTCTTTGATAATCTGGGGTCCTATAAATAACATGATAACAAATGTCAATGTTGCATTAATTGACTGGTGGACATCTAATGACTACCCTTAACATTTATACACGTGTTCATGACTGCATATAAAAGAATATACATAGCATCAGGGTCTGAGAACTAACGCCAATGAGGAGGTGCCTTCGAGATGCATTCTTTCATATGGCCAATAGGGGGCGATTCCTTTGGCTGGAAAAAGAAGTCCTACTGTATAGACCTCTATGAGAAAATCATGCTAATCATGTGTTAGTCACTTGATTTATGACCTTAGTAAACATGGCGCTGATGAGTTTATGGTCTCAGTCATTAGTTTCAAGTCTTATTTTAATACCACACAATGTTCATTTTGGAAATTATGGTTTGCATTAGAGTCAAAAATAACAGTAAAACAGGGTATGCTTTAGGGCAGGCCTACTTTATTATTGACAAGTCATTACTGTATGAGCATGCAGTGTCCACGCTTTGCCTATTAATAACTAAAAATCAACCTACAATAAGGAGTGTGTCATTTTGTGTTAGCAGTAGTTGTAAAAGTTGCAAATATTGTGAAATTAATCCAGCACAACTGCAAAGTTGTGTGAAGCTAATTGTTCGGGAATGAAACAGAACATGGGTGCTTTGGGTCATGCTTTTGTCTGTGCAGTGAAAATGTCATTGCATTTAGTGTGCATTTTTTCCTAACTGACTCTCCACTCTTTCTTCCTGTTGTTCAGAAAATAAAGACTATGATGCGTATTTGTCTTACACCAAAGTGGACCCTGACCAGTGGAGTCAGGAGACCAGGGAAGAGGAGCGCTTTGCCTTGGAGATCCTCCCTGATGTCCTGGAGAAACATTACGGCTACAAGCTCTTCATCCCAGATCGAGACCTCATTCCAACAGGAAGTAAGACTGTGTGTGTTTATATGTATGCATGCTTGCACACATATGTTCATGTTTGTGCCATACTGTAAAGAGGTGTAAGGTTGCTTGTTTTTACTATATGTATATATATATTTCTTTTGCTTCAGTGTTTGGCACATTGCTCACACTTTGTCATAGTCTGACAAAGTGTGTTTGGTCTGTGTTGTTTGTCTTCACCGTTGTTTTTCCACTGTCACTGTCTTGTGTTTCAATGTTTGGTGCTGTCAGGGCAGATTCAAGCAGAGGATATCCACACTCACAAGTGATGAATAGATATATATTTCAAAGTTAAAATAAGGAAAGAGGAGGGAAATGCAATATTCACTCCAATACTGTCAACAAGAACCCTTTTTTTTTCTTGTATCCTCTCAAGCCTCTCTGGATAAAAGCACAAGATCATAACATTTCCCACTAGCTTTTCCCATACTGTGTACTACAGATATGGGAATACAGTATGCAGTATGTACTGGGAGCCAATATATTGAACAAATTTATCATCCTCTCTGGTTTTCATCCATGCATTAATAAATCCATGAAAATTCTGTCTGAACATATTCTCATGCGTGCTAACTCTGCTTAGCAGTCTGTCTTTGCCAGTGGTACACAGTGTGCTCTAGTTAGTAGCGATGCCGTGTGCTTCTACAGTGCTTCATGTGGAACTGATAAAACGCAAACACGTCCTAGTTGGTCCAGACAGAATTAAACATCAGTGGGTAATGTGCGAAGGCTCTGAGCCCTGCTGACTGAGCCGCTTCTATCCTTTAATCAAAAGAAAATTGATGCCAGCACCACTGCCAAGCACAATCATTGTAGATGAAAGTCCAATCAGAGAAACATGGTATGTGATTAATCGTATGTGAAATAAAAAGATGACTGAGAGGAGAAGCAGCCACTCTTATGACTGTGTTGAGCATGTTTCTGTGTCTGTACTGTGTTCTGCCTGTGACCTGAATGTTAAAATGTTTATGTTTAGGTCTCACCAATGAGCATTACCAGGATGACACACGACTCTTTGGAGGTACTCGCCTTCAGTCTTTTCCTCTTGCATCAGCTGCTTTCATGCTTAGAGTGGCACCATTGTGTGATCTGAAACATCAGGCCCAATTCAATAGAGAGCTCAACCTAATCCTATAGAGTGTGCAGCTTTATCAATCACCGGTCTGCAGTTAGAGCCATGTGGAGCTGCTCTATGTGCATAAAATGTTAATTTATAAGCTGCACCTTTCTGCACACTAAAAGCTCCATATTAAATGAGTGTTATTAGACCAGATACTTGTCATTGTCCTGTGTTTTGTGTCTGACACCGTCTGTGTGTTCATCCATCATTGTATTGTGGCTCTGTTCTCATTAAGTGAAAACAATGCTCACTGCACTGTTTTGCCACACTTAATGTCACATAAATTTCTCTTCTTTTCTTTCTTTTCTGCAGCCTACATAGAGGATGTGGCACGCTGTGTAGACCAGAGCAAACGCCTCATCATAGTTATGACACCCAACTACGTAGTACGACGAGGCTGGAGCATCTTTGAGCTGGAGACGCGACTGCGCAACATGCTGGTGACGGGTGAGATCAAAGTCATCCTGATTGAATGTGCCGAGTTGCGCGGAATCATGAACTACCAGGAAGTGGAGGCGCTTAAACACACCATTAAAACCCTTACTGTCATCAAATGGCATGGAACCAAGAGCAACAAGCTCAACTCCAAGTTCTGGAAGCAGCTGCAGTATGAGATGCCATTCAGGCGCACGGAGCCCATGCTCACGCATGAGCCAGCACTAGACGTCAGCGAGCAGGGCCCTTTTGGAGAGCTGCAGACCGTTTCTGCCATCTCCATGGCGGCAGCCACTTCCACCGCCATGGCCACCGCCCACCCAGAGCTGCGTTCCTCGTTCCACAACACCTACCACACCACCATGAGGCAGAAACACTACTACCGCAGCTACGAGTATGACATGCCCCCAGGAGGGACCCTGCCACCTCTCTCGTCTCTGGGAAACCAGCACACCTACTGCAACATCCCACTAACATTGCTGAACGGACAGAGGCCTCCCGGAAAGAGCAGAGAGCACAGCCTGGAGGAGGGGCACGCTAACAATGCCATGCTCCCTCTGCTGCCCAGAGAAACCAGCATCTCCAGCGTCATCTGGTAATGAAAAGCAGACTCAGCGTCAGCTTTAGGAAGATCAGTGTCAGTGTCAGACACGACTAGGTTTCAGTCTGGCAGTTCTTACGAACACAGTTTGAGGTTGTGATTATGGCAAAAGGTTTGGATCCATATGGCTCTGGCAGCTAGTCATGGAGGTACAGCAGGTTTCTGGACTTGGTTTCTCTTGTTTTTCAATCAGACTGCACCTCTTTTACAGAGGATGTTTTCTATGTGGAACTACAGGGGATAATACGAAGACACTGTTTCATTAACTGGCGAGAAATGGACTCACAAGAACTCCATGTTAAAGAACCAACACACTATGGCAATTGTTCACACAAACGCATACACGTACACAGAAAAAAAATCTGCGTCCATACAAACAAAAGGAAAACAGGGTCTGTACATATATTTCGATTTATTTGTAGCATCAGTGTTTTCTTGTTCTGTTCTTTGGTTTCTTTTATTCAGTCATGTTTGTTGCCTTCTCTACTGTAGGACTTTGCTTTAACTTGTCATACAGAGTTGTATATTTTTTACCATTTTCTCTTTTTAAGTTTGTTTTTGTTATTGTTTTTAACACGCTCGTTAGGAAAGCCAATATGCCATGTGCGTGCGCTGTTGTGTTCTTTTGTATGTTTGTTTGAAAATCTTTGTGTAGTTTAAGAGAACTTTTTTTTTTTTTCAAACTTTTGGAATTGCCTGGACATTTCAGGAGCTTTGAGGAGCTAAAACCTGTTTTTGTTTACCTGTAAAAGGTGTATCTAGTTTAAAAGGAAAACTCTCTTAAAAAAAAAAAATTATAGAATATGCAAAAAGAAGGAGGAGCTGGCAAAAATATACCGTCTTGTGGGACTGAAAAGGAGGAGTGGTTGGGGAGCAGTGCTCGTCCTCTCCAATCAGACAGACTGGCAGATCTCTCTCTAAAGCTTCATATTTTCTATTGAGACAAACAGCCTTGCTGTTTTAGAGTGATAGTGAAATGCCTCACCTTAAAAAGAAATCTGTAGATTATTTTAAAAAGAATTCTATTTTTATAACTGAAAAGAGTTTGCTTGAGAAGTCATACTTATTTGCATTTCATCTTCCATAGAAAGAGGATTTGTGTATAAGTGTTATGCTGGTTTTGTACCCTGCAGTGTGGTTGCTGGTTTGTTAAGAGATTAAGGTGGCTTTTGAATCCCACATGACAAAATACATCCTCTGCTCTTCTAGATTCAAAGGTAAAGCATTTTTAATGTTTTGGGTTTTTTTTGTTTTTTTTTAATAATACTATTCCCATCCTGATAATTCATTTGGTTCATATGGATAGTTCATGTTTAAGGAAAGAAAAGAATTCCTTTGTGTTTTGAAAGACTTTTTAAATATATTTGAAGGTGTGATTTTTGAGTATGCATAGCAAATAGATATGTATTCTATATATAATATAGATATTTATATAAATATATAAACACAATTTTCACTTGGAAAGAAATGTCTATCTTTATAGAAACACGATCATTATCAGTTGCCCTTACTTTCTCACTGCACATTAAAAACATTGATTTCCTTTCGATGTTTTCCTTTTGTGTCCAAGCTGAACCAGCAGTAATTTATAACACTTCTGATTACACTCTTATAGTCAGAATAGCCTTTTTTTCTCGTCACCACATGATTATGTAATGGCTAGAGTCAGCTACATCCACTATGTGTGAAACAATAAATTTGAATCAATCATCCCCCTGGGAAATCTGGCACAGGGTAAATGAACAAGTGTTATTATCACCTAGTACTGTTGAAATGTTTTTAAACAAACTGTGCCTTCGACATCCAGCTCATAGACGCTATAAAGATCTTTCTGTACAGTCTGTGATCCAGCTGCTCTTCTGGTGGACAACACCGAAAATGTGTGTACAATCTTTGTCACTACAGCTGCCCTCCAAGAGGAGATTAAGAAATGTGCCCATTTCATGACCCAGAGGTGTAGTAGTGTCCAGAATTATGCCAGATCAATTCATGTTCCTCTTTTCCAACATGTCTCATCCTGTGAAGAAACACATTACATAACTATGTTGAAAAATATTCTCTCTTACAGCAAAATGTCAGTGCAGTGCAGAAAAGAGAACAGCCAACAGCTGAGCCTTTAAAGCAGACGTTTTGGTTTCAGATAGCAGGAAAAGCACAGGTGTAATTCAGATAATTTAACTAAAACTAAACAAAACACTGAAACTAGGTGTGTAAAAAAAAAAAAAAAAAAATCTAATAAAAAAAAAAAAAAAAAAAAAAAAAAAAAACATATGACAAACCTAAAAGACTAGCTAATATTAATATCCACAGCTGTACCAGTAAATTTGAGACAAAGATCTTCATGTACCCCTTTTGTACCCTCTTTTATATACACCTCAGATGTTCAGGTGTACGGAACACCAGCGTCAGCTCTATTGTCTACAGGAAATCCTGTGGGATTATGGGTGTGACTATCAACATAACTCTAACTAGTTTTGACCTGTCATCAGTTCGTTTTCCTCTAAACTTAGTCATTTATAACGAACTCTGACTGTCAAGACAGTAACTGTATATGAGATGGAATTACTTGTGGTTGTTTAGTATTGGTGGAAAAACCTGTGGATCTATCAGTCCTCCTCAGGGCTGACTTAATTTATGTAGGATTGTCACCAACTTTAAGGGACTTGACATACTGAAAAAGTATCTTGTTGAAAACTTCGGCTTCATAAACAGACCCAGCACCATGAGTGGGATTTAAATGCCTATGGCCACCCAAGTAGGCCTCTATGTCATCCGCTGCATCCCATCCATTCTACATGCAGCTTGCCTAATTTGTTGTAATTTGTACTTCTCGGCACAGTAATCTAATACACCTGTTCAGATACACCTGTTCAGCTGCTCATGAACACAAATATCTCATCAACCAATCACACTGCAGCAACTCAGTGCATTTAGTCATGTAGACATGGCCAAAACGACCTGCTGAAGTTCAAATGGAGCTCAGAATGGGGAAGAAAGGTGATTTAAGTCACTTTGAACATGGCATGGTAGTTGATGCCAGACAGGCTGGTCTGCTGATCTACTGGGATTTTCCCACACAACCATCTGTAGGGTTTTCAGAGAATGGCCCCAAAAAAGAGAAAATATCCATGAGCTGCAGTTCTCTGGGCAAAAATGCCTTGTTCGTGGCAGAGGCCAGAGGAGAATGGATAGGAAGGCAACAGTAACTCAAATAACCACTCATTACAACTAAGGTATGCAGAAGAGCATCTCTGAACGCACAACACATTGAACCTTGAAGCAGATGCAAGACAACATCAGGTGCCATGCCTGTCAGCTAAGAACAGGAAACTGAGGCTACACTTTGCATGGGCTCACCAAAACTGGACAACAAAAAATTGGAAAAATCATGCCTCATCTGATGAGTCTCAATTTCTGCTACGACATTCAGATGGTAGGGTCAGAATTTGTCGTAAACGACATCCATCCTGCCTTGTATCAGCAGTTCAGGGTGATGGTGGTGATGGTAGTGTAATGGTGTCGGGATATTTTTGTGGCATACTTTGGGCCCCTTAATACCAATTGAACATCATTTAAACACAATAGCCTACACTGAGTATTGTTACTCAATGTACCCACAGTACACAGTGTACCCATCTTCTGATGTCTCCTTCCAGGAATAGCGCACCATGTTACAAAGCTCATCTCAAACTATTTTCTTGAACATGAAAATGAGTTAATTGTACTCAAATGGCCTCCACAGTCACTCAGTCCAATAGAGCACCTTTGGGATATAAAGGAAAGTGAGATTTGCATCATAGAAGCCGGTAAAACTGCAACTACTGTGTAATGCTATCATGAGACTATAGACTAAAATTTCTGAGGAATGTTTCCAGCACCTTGTTGAATTTATTCCATGAAGAATTAAGGCATTTCTGAAAGCAAAAGGGGGTCCAACCCACTACTAGCAAAGTGAACCTAAGAGAGTAGCTGGTGAGTGTATGTACAGTTGTGGTCAGAAGTTTACATACACTCATCATGGGCATGAATGTCATGGCAATTTGGGGCTTTTAAAGATTTCTTTGAACTGTTCTTTTTCCCAGGGTGGAATGATTGTACAGCAAACATCTTTAATGGCTTTAAAAAACAAGAATTGGGTGCAAAAGTTTGAATTTATTTTGGATTTCCTCGAATCCACACAGGGTCAAAAGTACACATACACCCCTAGTAATATTTGATTAAAAGTCCCTTAGCACGTTGCACCTCAACCAGACCATTTTGGTAACCATCAACAAGCTTGTGGCATAATTCTGACTGGACATTTGACCAGTCTTATTGGCAGAATTCATTTACAGTGACCCTGCTTTTAAGCATAATCCTAAAATTTTTAATACGGTTGAGGTTGGGGCTTTGGGAAGCCCATTGTAGAAGGAAAAAGAAAGTTTAAAGAAATCATTAAAAGCCCAAAATTACCATGACATTCATACCCATGATGAGCGTATGTAAACTTCTGACCATAGCTGTATGTCATATTGGCATTGTGCTCACTAACACTCTAAAGGTAAAAAGGTGTGTGGTAAATCAGGCTTCCTTGATTTGTATTAGGGATGTCTTGTTTGTTTAAAACTAGTGTCTGCAGATAGATATATTTGCATTCATGACATCCTGTTAAATGTAAACATTACCACACTCTACCAGTCACACTCATCTTTAAAGGCAGCCCAATTTAAAATGTGGGGGGGAAAAAGAGAGGTTTTTACAGCTATCTTTCATGGTCTCTGCCAAAATTTGAGAGCACAGATTTAAACAACTCAAGGAGCGTACATTTTATTTCTGCGTCATAACTTTGAACATTTGCCCATTATTTCTCTTTTTTTTTTCACTTTGTGGAAGCCATGCTGTAAATTTCAACACAACCCACACAGAAATTATAAGAAGACAAAATAAGTATTAAAGGAGATTATATTACACTTCATTCAAGGTAAGAGGGAATGTGTGTTGAATGTATGTTGTATTGCCCAAGTAAAGTGTTCCCTCTCCCACTCCTAGAAAAGAAGAAGGGTATTAAAGACTTAAAAGAGAGGTGCCCTATATGGTCTGATTGTCTAACTGTCTGACCGAGCTGTAGATTCAGTCTGAGTTAATGGAGTGCCAGATGAGTGTTCCTTGTTAACATCAGCCATTCATGCATTTCAGGAAGCCATTTCTTCTTTCAAGGAGCACTAAGCCTACTTACCTAATTTGGTGAATAAAATGTGAAACAGTTTTTCAGAGGGGAAAAAAAAAAGGTGTATCTTCATTTCTCTTATTTGCCGTCTTTGAGTGATGCTGATCACTGATCTGCTGCACCGTAAGTGAAAGAGTACACCAAATATGGAAATGGGTAGACCAGAGGCCAAATTATGCATTCACACATCACACAAACACGCACTCTGTGCTATACACTCTGCCAGTTAACTAATTTAACATACTTGAAATGTCACGCTTTTCCTGTTTTGCAATAGGTAATGCCAATAAGAGGTGAAATTTCAGCTGAGAGAATGGGGCTGCACGCTACTAATTGGATGGCAATAAAAGGGCAACAGAAAAAGAAAAACAGGAGAGAACACATTAATCCTTTTGCACTTTGTTTGTGGTATCTAACCTGACAGTCTCAAGCAAAGAAACAAAGGAAAAAGGCAAAAAAAAAAAAGGGGGGGGGGGGGGGGGGAAAAAAAAAAAAAGAAAAAAAAAAAAAGGAAAAAAAAAGAAAAAAAAAAAAAGAA
>VUQI01027292.1:0-19123 GCA_015106735.1 Paratilapia polleni
GTCACCTCGTTCAAATGTCACTCAGGAACCGTAGGATGACATCAAGTGACCTACAAAAAGTATGGCAAATGGCAGGGGTGAAGTGCACAGCGAGAACGGTTCGAAACAGGCTCCTAGAGACAGGGCTCAAGTCGTGTAAAGCTAGAAAAAAGTCCATCAATGAGAAGCAAAGAAGAGCCAGGCTGAAGTTTGACAAAGACCATAAGGATTGGACCATAGCGGACTGGAGTAAAGTCATCTTCTCTGATGAGTCTAATTTCCAGCTTTGTCCAACAGCTGGTCGTCTAATGGTTAGACGGAGACCTGGAGAGGCCTACAAGCCACAATGTCTCGCACCCACTGTGAAATTTGGTGGAGGATCGGTGATGATCTGGGGATGCTTCAGTAAGGCTGGATTCGGGCAGATTCGTCTTTGCGAAGGACGCATGAATCAAGCCACATACAAGGTTATCCTGGAAGAAAACTCGCTGCCTTCTGCTCTGACAATGTTCCCCAACTCTGAGGATTGGTTTTTCCAGCAGGACAATGCTCCATGCTACACAGCTAGGTCGATCAAGGTGTGGATGAAGGACCACCAGATCAAGACCTCGTCATGGCCAGCCCAATCTCCAGACCTGAACCCCATTGAAAACCTCTGGAATGTGATCAAGAGGAAGATTCCACCCATTCCACTTCCAGATGTGAACATGATCCAGAGATATTTGATCTCTTCTTTTTGAGGTAGTAACTCATTACCAACCCTTTTCCAACTGATACCCATGACCTCAGAGGTGCTAATTCTCATCCCAGCCACTTCACATTCAGCTGTAAACCACCCCATATTTAAATTCAGCATTCAAGATGTAACTTTTTAAAAGTACCGAAGGATTAGGGGAAAAAGTACTCGTCTACGCAGTAACCACTGACTCATTGTGTAAGCAGTATCACATTTAGTTAACTGATTCTACTATGTGTTTTATATTGAAGTTTCTCTATACAGTGCTTGAACACAGAGTTGAGTAAATGTAACTTTCCACCACTCAGACTAACCGTATTAGGCATGCGTGACGAAAACAAAAGCAACAGAATAAAAATCATGCAGAAATAACTTACAGTTCACAGTAGGGATGATGACATATTGTGGCAACGAAAATGTACGCACGAATCCTGAGTCGTGCATTTAACACACTGGTGACAGATGTTATGACAAATGTGAATATTTCTTCCATATTCCATCCTTTTCCCAAATATCATGAAAATAAATACAATTACAAATGCAATATTGGCTTTGATGCTTTCTTTTTCCTTTTTCTTTTTTATGACGCCAGCATTTTGTTGATTTTATATTGTAATTACATTAATGTAAGACTTTGGATTTGCTAGGGAAGAATGTTTTGTTTGCTGAGTCACATTCCTTATCTGCAAAATGTACTGTGAGACACAACTTCTAAAATCCTTAAATAAATAAAATTTAAAGTGTTCCACATTCAAATGTAGTTGACCTGAAAAGATGTGTGTTTCTCCAACCATTTAACATTCCTAATAGGTTAAATTTCCAAACTGCAAAGTAGCAGTTTGGAAACTTGATTCTCTAGAAGAGTCACGACACTTCCACTTCATTTTCCACGTGGAAGAAGAATTGTTGGTAGATGTACACCTGCCTGAGTAAGCACTAATAATTCTCTTTTTGCCTAGATAAAAGAGGCCAGAAAATCCAACTCCTTTCTTTCTTTCTTTTTTTATTGAATAATATCCCCCTGCTGGCAAATCTTCTTTTCCCATATTTCTTTGTTTGACGCACAGCTCTTTAGGAGTCTATCCCCTCAATCCTGCCTTGTCATGTGATCCCTTTGTGGCAAAAAAGCTGTCATGAAAAAACAGAGGAATCTAAACGGAAACAGCTTGACTGAAGAAAGAAAAAAGAGTGATTTACAGGGAGACATGCATACACCTCAGTCATCCATACACTTTGCATCTCATCTCATCTTATGAGTGTTCAGCACTTACGTTGATGAATAGCGGTTATTCTCCTCACTTTGGCTCATGGCTGCTTCCAAGCAGGGGCTGTGTGAATATGAGAGATCACAAAAAATGCAGACAAAATCTTCATTCATGGCTTAACGCTTCTACACTCTCATCACTTATGCTATTAGCTTAAATACACAGTGAAATCATGGGCTCTGTCAAGTATGGCTGCCTGTGAAGGACATGTAGCATAATACAGCATGCGTGATGGACGAATTGCTGCTTCATTGACCTTTCACAAATGGGAGTAGTGGCTAATGACTGAGGCGGGCGGACTCGTGATGCAAGGCTCATTGGGCTCAAGCGAGGCTCTTCAGCATCTGTGTGTCCACCTGCTAAATACTATTCATTCCTATTGGGCTGACAGGTGCTGTGTTAAAGTCACGGGGAGGCTTCCAAATGGAAGATTTCATCTCCTGTGGTGATTTCATACTCAGCTTGACCTTCAACTAATGATTGTGTCCCCCTTCTCTCTCCTTTCTTACATGTCTGCCCTGTCCCTGACCTTCTGCAACATTCCTCAGGTAAGAGCTCCAAGGAAATCTTTTATTTTGTTTTATGATTTTAGCTGCCATGTGTACGTGGTTGGATGCTGCAATATAAAAAAAAGAGGAATTTTCTGGATGCTAAATATAAACAGGGCAGATACAGGGTTCAGGCAGGGTTTGGGCTTGCAGTTTTGGGTCACAGTGCCACCAAACTCTTTTTCGTTTGTTGCTTGTTTGTTTTCTGTGGTGACATGGTTACATTTTAATAATTATTATAAAGTAGAATAGATGGTCTCTTCAACTGAGAAATTCCAAATTTGGATGATCTAAAATAAATGTGTAAAATAAGTGCATGAAAGGCTGGGCTTCATCTTGGAAAGCATAGGCTCTGACAAAGCCTAGTCTGCTTTCTAGCCCTTGTGAAAGCCTTTAAGTGCATCTCAACAGTTTCATCAGCAGTCTGACTTTTTCTTCCTCGATAGGAGTTCTGATACCTGAACTCAAACTGCCTGCAAACATCAAGTACCAATCGAACAGCACAGAAGAAGATCTTTTAAGCATTAATATCTTATGACCTTCCAATTGGCGGAATGTCTGTTCATGTGATTATTTAGTATCATCAGTTGTTAGAAAACAAAAAGGCTTTTTTGTTTCATTTCTATCATAGTCTTTGGTATCTATCCAATCTTTAAAAAAGGGGGCTGTGTTTACATGGAGTCTAATACTCTGGTTATAATTGGTTTCAAAACATAAAGAACATAAAAATGCTCCACATAAACACCAGATTCATGAGATGTTCAATTTCAGATGGGTGGTTTCAACTTTTACATAAACCCATCAGAAGAAAAATTGTACCATGTAAACGATTTAACTGTAAGGGTTGATGTGATTACTTTCTGGTCACATGATTACTTTCTGGTCACATGATTACCTTCTGGTCACGTTCTTCCTGCGCATGCCCTTTCTTGATGTAAATGTGTGGGGACATATCTTCTCATTCCAAACATGGCAAAAAAATAGATTTTTTTTCATACAGACTTGTATACAAAGAAGTGAGAGCAACACTGTGATGGCAACTACTGCTTGAAAACGGAGAAGAGATATCCATATTCAGTGAGCTAATCCAATATGTGCCAAAAATATAAGGCAGACTTTGAGGAAAATGAAAACAGGACATAGCCATCTCTTTATTTGCACATTACATTGTTCTGATTAAATGCTTGTCGTGTAAACACAATAATTTAAATCAGAATGGACACAGCTATTGATCCTTTCATACAAATGTAGGCCAGTATAAGAAAGTTATGGTAAGATATTAGCTAAACATATGGTATAGTAGAGACTACTGACATGTGAATTATGTAGGTTAGAGCTGTCGCAATATCAAATTTTCACTACATGATTATCATCAATATTTCAGATTTTTTTTTTAGTAGCATTGCATTTAGAAACCTTACCTTTATTTATTGCTGTGTTTCATGGCTTAGGAGCTTTGATGTGGGGCCCGGTTGGGTGCAGGGTGTTGGTTATCACATATTGTAAAACCCCTAATGTAGTTATTTGTGTCCAGGTGTTCATGAGTGAATATAATTAATGATGCAGTGTAGAAAAAAAAATATTATGTTGCTGCATTTATCGTACTCCAAGACTATTTTTCAGTATTTTCACCAGAAGTACACCCATATCCATTTTGTAATTGCTCCACAGAAAATGACTAGCCTCTGAACACACACACACACACACACACACACACACACACACACACACACACACACATGATACTTCTGTCCCCTTTACTATCCTAGAGTCCCAAAGCAATAAATAAATACTTAATATGTTCTTGAAACTCAGAACTTGCAACTCTATCAAATCTATCAAACCTAGAACAATACCATGTCATTCTTGTCATAGTAGTACCAGAAAGCTTCTTAATTTTAGCCATCTGGGCAGGCGCATGTATTAAAAAAAAAAGCCAAGTTCCAGATTGCCTGTCCATCCTGTGTCGAGTATTTCAGAAACTTGCCCCAATCTGTCACTGGTTACTGTGCACTTTCTTGGCAGTTTTCAGGGCAGCTTCTTGGTGACAAAGTGTAAAGAAGCAGACAGAGTCTGGCCTTCAGGCTTCACCTCTTTGCCAGCTATTTTTGAAGGTGAACCTTTTAAGCAGTGCTGCCACAGATGGATTCTGAACATGAGTCATTTGTTTTCCCAGTCCTGTGCCTTGCCACATGGCCCCAGTAACAGGGGAAAGCCTTTGAGGTGATGTAGACTGAATATTTATACTGTCTAGAAGGTAGGAGGAAAGGAATTAATGGTTATAGTTGTCGCTTCAGTTCCCCTCTACCAGCCTCCAGCATTTTCTCTGTAGCTTATGTGAGGAAACATTTCCTCTCAGCTTTTCAGTAAGAATGATAAATTTCATTATTACACCGAGGCAGTAATCACTGACTCCAGAACTGTGTGCTTTCATCATTCCTAATTGGCTAATAAATTACCTCCACTGATGAAAAATGGCGTGTGTGCAAACTTGTGATCAGATACACTTTGTCTTACAAAGTAGCTCAAGTTGAGAGCGTAGGTGCAAGCAGGAGAAGGGTGCTCTTTGAAAATTCATACGAAGGAAGTATTATTTAAGGGGGGCTTTTCATCATTGATTGATAAAACGCAATGGAGAGTGAGGAAGGATTATGAGATTTATGAGATTTGAAGATAAACCGCTGCGTGTTTAATTTAGGGGACAATTAAAGCGACATATCGCTGGTGCTACACCACTGCACATTAGGCTAATCCCCATGGAGACTGTTGTAATGTTTATTTAGACACCAGCCCCTCCTGGGAAGAGGATGTGCAGGGGGATTTGTCAGATGATGTGTCCTGCTCGGTGTTTGCTACAGAGAATACTAATGCTCACCACAGGACATCAAATAATGCTGTGTTTGTTTAGCTGGAATAAACCTGTGTGATTGTGTGCATGTGCATAATTAAATTTTACTTTTTGAAGGATTTGTTGCCCTGTATGGTAAGCGCAAATCTATGAATTTGCTCCCAGGTGTAGAGACATAATGGTTTTTCAAATATATCCATAATACCTGCTCGAACAATAGACAAACAATGCTTTCCCACTCAGCAAAGAGCCTTTGAAAAGAAATGGAAAGACAACTTTGCCAGATGTCTCAACAACTTAGAAGCATGTAAATTGAAAAATTGTCTTTTCAGGTTATTGAAAACATTCCTACGTCTAAATTTGTTTGAAAAATAAGAGGATGTCCCTTCCATCCATTTTTTTTCATTGCTTATCCATCTAGGGTTGTCGGGGACAAGCCTATCGCAGTGGAATGGTCCATTACATTGCAATCCCAGACAGACAGATAAATCATTCAATATACCCACACCTCCATAATCTCTAGTGATAAAGACCCCAGCCAACGACCAGATTTAAACCCAGGACCTTGTTAATGTTAAGCAACCATGCTAACCCCTTCACCACCATGCCAAGCTTCTGAGCTGTTTGTGCAATGCAAAACTAAATAACTGTTGCCTTTGCAACAATCTCCCCAATCAAGCAATAATCCAGTTTAAGTCCATTTAGTTCATATTTAGCATCTTAGGCACAAAGGCTGTTGTGTTTTAGTGGCCTCTGCTGTCTCTATGGAACAGAAAAACAAATCACCTGCTTTATGTGGTGTAGACATGCAGTAACCATGGAGTTCTGTTTATTAGTTTATATTGAGATTGATTTTTTTAAAAATTATATTTAATCTTTCTGCCACTGAAAAAAAAAACATTTTTTTGCCATCCATAAGTCAAAATGTTGTGTTATTATTTCAAAATTTCAACTTAATAACTGTAAGTTTCAAGTTATTTTCTCAGTTTCAAGTTATTTTCTCAGAAGTTAGAAAGTTGAAATTTTGAGATAACAAAATGAAGCTGTTACATGTGTGGGTTAAAGATCTCGTCAAAGGCTCTGTAGCTCTTTTTCTCCTTTCTTTCTCTCTTTTGATACAACAAAATACGCTGTCTTATATATATTTTTGAACAAAGTTAAAGCAAATGTATCACCTGTAAAAAAAAAAAGAAAAAAAAAAGAACTAAAGAAAATAACAACCTAGCTAACCAGGCCTCGGAACAGAGTGCCTAATGTTGCTAATGGCATCCTGTGACACATTTCACAAACCCCAGGATAAACATTATATTTAAACTGACATTGTATTGTTCATGCCAGAAATCTCTGTACCACTACCATGGCAACTAAAAAAAAAAAAAGAAAAAAGTCAAACTCATGTCAGAAATAAAGTTCAGGTTATTGTAGGCTCACAATTCAAGACACAGCAACTCCTGATGGACCATTTCTACATGAGAAAATGATATTTGAAAATCAAGTCAGCATAGTTTTTCAGTAGAAGAAAACTTTGCAAACAACACCAGATATTTCATCATGCACTCTGGTATTCACTGAAGGCTAAAACAAACACATACAGCAGACATTGCTTCAAAGTCTGTAAAGGTAAATTTAAAGGCGTGCCTGTTATTTCAGTGCAGTTTGAGGTCCATGTGTCTGGCCCCAGCTGAGAAACCTATAAACCCCCCCAGAGAATGGGTTTGATGAGAGCGCACAGCAGCGGAAACAGAGTGGATCTAGTCAGACTTGAAGCAAGAAAGGACTGTGCCTTTTCCTCCCCAGCAATTACATACTCAGCAGGTGTTTGAATGCTTAGCTGGTAATCCTTCATTCCTTCCTTCCTTCCTTCATTCCATCCCTCCTTCCATCTATCAGTCCAACTGCTCATCCATCCTCCACTGCTCTCTTGCTTTTTTTAAATTTTGCTCCCTGCTGTAAGACCAAAAGGGCATTCTGAGGTCAACAACCCCCTTCTACTGTCTACTAGAAAAATGCACCAGAACCACATACAGCAGAGAATAAAGAGTGGTTAGAAATACAGTCCAGCCCAGACCTGTTTTTATTTATGTACTGACACGATCGTTCTAGTTTAGTGCAATATTTGAGATCCGCTAGCATGTAGCAATTTTACATTGTTCGTGTTGATGTTTGAGAGGTTGCTGCAGCCCTGAAAGAAATTCTACAGGGATGCTTCAAGCATTCATTAAGTGCATCAACATGAAATAAGTGTAGTTTAATAATACAGTCCTGCATCAAATCAGTCCCTTATGATGATCATTCTGGAGAATGCAGTTTATGGTGCTGTTGGGTTGCACTATTATGGTATATATTATACTGACTGGTGTTTCCGTTAGTTTCTCTCACTGTTGTAACAGAGAAGAGGACCATGAAGCAGAAGTTTGGGAAAAGGTTCAAAGTCCATATCAGGATGAGGTCATACATAGGAGATAAATAGCAAAATCCAACAAAACATGAAGAATAGCTTGAAATGCAAAGAAACAAAGACTACACTAGGAAATGCTTGGACTCTGTGGGGATGAAAAAAGTGCAAATACCAAACAAAGGATGGATGTAGAACTAAGTAAAATGCATGATAAACAAATTTCAAAATAAAAGAGGAAATGCCATTCATACCAACGAGGGTAACCTTAATCACAGAAAGACCTCTCTCTATATTGTGGTACAGTTCAGCAGCAACACAAAACACATCCTCCAAAATGACTACTAATTCGTATCAACACCTCTGTGAGGCAGTTACAAGAAACCTAACATTATAGCATTCTTTAAGGTAGGGTTAGAACTGTTGTATTACACTGCATTGGTTTCAGCTTGTTGTACCTAATAAACTGCCACCAGGATGTAAATTGCATGTGCTTTCTACTCATTTTGAATAATGTGGCTCTAGGAGTTTTGGGTGGTCTTCAACAAACACAACACCGAAATGAGTAATAGTGCACTGATTTCACATTTTGCATTCAGCTGTTGCTTATAGTTAAGACATAAAAGCAGTTCTCTTTAGATGCTGTTTCTGTTTCTTAGATCTAATTAATTTGTAGGTTTTGTCAACTCAAAACAAATATCAACACTGCAATTTTATTCTTTCACTTATCTTTCTTCACAAACAAATATCCATTGATTCCTCAGTGTCCTTTCCCTTTTGTTCTGTGTTGTTCTGCTGGGGGTTGCAGCAGGAAACCTCCACAGCATTCATACAGAACAGTGGTTGGCCCAACTTCTGAGAGGCCCTGTTTGGTCCTCAGCCTGAGTTCTTTGCTTTAACACAGGATGGATCAGGTCAGTCAAGGAGAAAGCCTCTATCTCCACCACTGCTGCCCTTCTCTTTGAGCTTTGTCCTTTATCTGATGCCTCTCTGTTCTCACCACATCCCAACTAGAGCAGAACAGGAGGGTGAATCAACCATCATCGTCCTTGAACAGTCTGCTGCACTCCAAAAGAGACAACAGAAAGGGAGAGTTGTTATATTAAAGCCTTGTTGAGCCAAGTGGTTGCCACTATTCCCTTACTAACCCAGGGGGCAGTTTGTTTCTACCATGGAGTAGTGTTTTGCTACAGTTTTCCCACAAAAGGAGGATAAATCATTCTCTCAGCTCCACTCCTCAGTTGGAGCTGAGAGAATGATTTCATCTCTCTCACATCTTTTTTTTTGTTTTGTTTTTTAAGAGCCAAAGAGCAATTATTCCAAGGCCTTCGTGGGCACACTCCTTGCATAAGCTCTCCTACTTTCTCTTTGACTTGAAAAACCTTGACAGTTTGTCACAGAGAAATTTAAAATGAGGCCTTTTAGTGTCTGACAACTTCTTATTGTCAACTCCTTATTGTCAAATGGGCAGGAAGCTAACAGACCTAGCATGGCTGGTGACTAAGCTCTGAAACATGGAGCACAGTAGGTCAATGTGGTTAATGAACTTGAACTGATATTGCCTTGAACAGAAAAACAGCATTGTTTGATGACTGAAAAACTTAAAATGACCAATAGTGTATTTCCTGCCAACAACCTCTCGTGGTTGATAAAGTAGTGACATTCTTTTCTTTGAAGCTAAGATAAAGGAAGTGTATTATTATTAAAGTTGCAAAATGTGTTGAGAGGAGAAGTGGTACAGATCATTTCTTCCAAGTTGAATCTAATTTTAAAATCACTTATCAAATCTAGATATTTAAGAAGAGCTTTTTTACATTTAGTAGGCAAACTTAGTGGTGTCTAACACACATTCCACTTGAAATTATATCAAATTCTGATAGCCAGTCATTTTTTTAAAAACTGAAAATAAGAAGTTGAATCCAGAATGTGAGCTTTTTGAAAAAAAAAAATGCCAATAACCAGTAAAAACCAATGGTAAGCAATCAATTAAACCATTTCAAAATCCAAACTCTGCTGATTATATTGTTTAGCAAAAATGTCTTGCAGTAATTGCCACCTATATAGAAATTTGTGATTGGCAAGTTTAAAAGTGGTTTTTCGTTTGATCTCAGCTCAGCATAGACATAAAATCATATTAAGGATCATTGCCATTAGCTAAATTATTTGATTAATTCTAATTAGCCCTAGTTGTAATAAGCTGCTGCCTGAAGCATTTTGTTTGTTATTTAACAAACAAAATGCTCTCAGCATCCGCAAAGCACTCAACAACAAAAGGCATGTTCATGTTTGCCAGTTAAAAATGAGGAGGCTGCTGTCTGAATATTCTGAATTCTTAAATACAGTAGGCAGATTTTATTTTATTTTTATTTTTACATTTATTCTTTATATTTTCTTTTGTTACTCTTATTTTTAACACCAGCCCTGTAGCACATGGCACATTAAATGTTACAGCAAGCTGACAAATGGTCATAAAGCTGAGTGAATCTCAAGCTGGGGGTTGTGGTGGATGGTTGGGCTTACAAATAGCGGTCCCAAATCCCTACATGTACACTTATTTTTGATTGATTTTAACTATGATCTTCACTAAAGCTTAACAAAGTACTTTTTGCTGCCTAAACCTTTGTAGAGTATTAACAGATCACTTGTTTTGCTATTTACCCACGGGGCCTTATTATTACTGTTTATAAGCCCTCAATGAAAACTGATTTATTTTTGAGAATTACTAGTTATGAAATGTAATATTTATATAATTTTCTCCCCCTTTCTGTTGGTGTTCTTGTTAGTTTTGTTAGACCATCTTGTGTGTAAAACCAGATAAACTCTAATAGTTCCTTGCTCTCGACAGTGCTGCTGTTTAGCCCCTGATCGATGTTTGGTTTTTTTCATCCAATCTCAACCACTCCCCGTGGCTGTGACCTGTTACCACAGTAATCAATTTCCAACAATTTGCACCAGCACTGAAGATGCACCAGCGAATTAGGGCAGTTATAGTGGAGAAGAAAAGAGGAGCAGAGCGGAGTAGAATGTGAAAAGAAGTGTCACACTGGAACAAATGTAAGAAGTGCTGAATCACTGCAGATTCATTTATCAGAAACACAGTATTCATTATGTACAACAGTTAATTATATAAAGTCAAAAGTGAATGCAGTGATGTCCAACAAAAGCTGTGTTACGGAGGGTTCAGTGTTTGTGGATCCACGGTGCAACATACATCAGCAATGTTGGATCATTTGATGTGCATCATGCAAACAACATAAACAGAAAAGATACAGTGGGTGTACTATGTAGACATGTTTTAATGGATGTTACAAAAATGTCTTTCTGAAGGGCTGACCTGTCTCAGTGCTGGTAAAATAGCAGCACCATTTTCATATGAGTTGACATGCATGATTTCGGGGCGCATGTCAACACTCCACTAATGTGTTGGTTTACATTAAAAGCAGTGTGCGCATAACAAATCCACTCTGTGTGTGAAATTATATTTTTAGTTTATTCTTATTGTCAGTTCTCATTTATGGGGTGTAAATAAAACAGTTTTTTCTAAGCTGCTGGCATGTCTCAGTTACACACAAGGCGTTCTTTGGCGATGGTGCATGACTATAGACTGTGTATTAAAGACTGGCGTAGCTTTGAATTCTAAAAAGTGAAGCCAGTGCAATTCACTCTTTCTTTCATCAGTTGGCAATTCGAAACAGCCTCTGGTCCCCTTACTCTGTGACCATTGTAAAGATTTTCCTGATGACATTATGAGTTCGATTGCTAGTTTCAAATCATACTGAAGACAACAGAATGTTAGTTTTTGGAAATTTTGGTTTCCAGTTGTGTCCAAAATACAATCCTTAAGCATTCCAAGCACTTTTTCATGCCTCATCCCAACCAGCAGGTGAAAGCAAAAGTAAGAAGGCAGAGAAAAATTAATTAGTGGACAGAATGTGAAACAAAAGTCCAAACAGGACACAAACCATGGTTTCCTGGCTGATAAACCTGCATTTGATGCCACGTGGTGGAACACAAAGACACCTTTCGCATAATGGTGAGATACAGGCAGAATTCGACAAAATGCAAGTATATCAGAACACATGGACACAGAACATATCCAGTCTTTAAAGATTTGAATTCCTCAAGCCAAGTTCAATTACAATCTCCTACTGTGTGGAAGTCTTGGTAGTGGTTACAAAAGAGCAAAAAGTTTAAATGCGAAAAAGAGTGCTGGTTGTGTTTGTCATTCTGATTATTGTGGTAAAATAACAATACAGGTGCAGAAAAAAAAATGATATGAAAACAGAATCAGGGGTTGTAGTTTAATCATGTTTGTGCTTTTGTGTTCATGTTTCTGTGTGTGAGTGCAGCTGGTGAGGTGTGTGTGTGTGTGTTTGCAAACCTGTGATTCATTCACACGCGTGTCGAATATGATTGTATTCCTCACAGCAGGCAGGCAGAGGATAATTTGAATTAGCATATCGGCACACAAACCATGTCATTTTGTTCACATCTGCCTGTAAAATATATAAACATCTTATTCTCTGCTGATGTCTGCCTTAATCTCCGCAAATCCCTTTAAATGAAGTGATGCATGATGTTTCAACATGCAGGATGTGATACATGTGTTCTGCTTAGTTTAGTTTTGCAACCAGGAACTCACAATATATGTTTATGAGCCTAAACCTGAAAATGTCATCAACAGCAAGTGTCATTTATTTATACTGTAGTGTAGTAATTTCTGCTGTAGTTTTGAACTGGGCAAAGCCTAATTTATTGTGATGGCAACAGACAGTCTGCCATATTAATAAAAACACAATTTATTATAGTTTACAAAGGAGGAGGGAAGCATCACATGACTCTGATGGCTGATCCAGCTGTTGTCCAGCTGTGACAAGTAGAAGTATAAAATACAACCATGATGAAGACTGCCAGTACCTGCTAGGCTGTTTTTTGCAACATGTTCTCGCCCCGGGGAGTCACATGCTGGTATTTTGTTGAATGCCAGTATTTTTTAAGAACTAAAAACATACAAAACTCAAAACCCAAAAAATTGATATGTTCTGATGTGAGGGTGAACTCTTCCATTAGAAATTGATGGAGATTGTATTTGATGTTGTAGGCTGGGAAAACTCTTCTCTGGAATAGAGCACTTCGCTCTCGGACTGCAGGCTTACTTGTGGTTCCTAGGGTATTTAAAAGTAGAATGGGAGGCAGAGCCTTCAGCTTTCAGTCCCTCTTCTGTGGAACCAGCTCCCAGTTTGGATTTGGGAGACAGACACCATCTCTACATTTTAGATGAGGCTGAAAACTTTCCTTTTTGATAAAGCTTATAGTTAGGGCTGGATCAGGTGACCCTGAACCATCCCTTAGTGACACTGCAATAGTCCTAGGCTGCTGGGGGTTTCTCTGCACCTCTTAGTGGACAGAGACTCTGATTCAGCTCTGTTCCCATAAGGACAAATACAGGAAGTCTTTCATAGCTCGTGCAATATCTCTCCACAATGTAACACATCTGTCTAGCAAATAATAATCTGTTGTTTCCTTTAACATTTTATTGCCATTTTAAAGTCTGTTTTGCTTTGTTTGTTTTGAAATGTTTTCCTTGTTATATATTATTATTAGTATTATCTGCTGTAATGAAGAATTTCCCAAATCTTGGATTAATAAAGTACATCTAATTTTACCTTATCTTATAACGTTAGTTTACCAGGTGCAATTGTTTTTTTGTTCGTTTGTTTTTATTTAGTTATTTCGTTGCAACTGGTGACTCTAAAAGAGTATTTTATGAAGCACTTGAGACAAATACATAAACTTATCCCTGACTTATTTATGCACAAATCTTTTTCAAGGTTTTCAAGGTCTGGAATAACTTTGTAGCTTACCTTCATGTACAGTCACCCCACAGTTGTCACACTGAATGATCTCATCTGCATCCTCGCTGTTGTCTCCCAGACAAACGCAGCAGATGAGAATGTGTTGTGTGCTCCAGGTCTGGGATCGGTCCAGCAAAGCACCCTGGGGAATCAGGGAGCAGAGTCACAGTAAAGCCACTTATCACTGCCCCATCCCTCTGTTCTGACCACTGATTCAGTGACTGGCACTTAGTAAATCCCCTATTCAACACTCATGGACACTATTAAGTCGATTCTCCCGGAATCACTCTGATAAAATCTAAACCTCTCATTGGATTATATGCGTCCTGTGACTCATATTGTGTTTTGGTATTATAGAGCACCATGCAAAGCTGCCAATGTAAAGGCCAGCTGCCCGTTTTATCTGCATCAATCAAGATGTAATTGAACTTGAATTCACCTTTAAAAGGCTATAACAAACTTATGGCATTAACTGCTCAGAAATTACAGCACTTTGTAAATGGTCCCTGCATTTTCGCAGGCTCAAAAGTAATTAGACAGGTGACTGACTAATGGCCAGTGTGTTGTTCATTATTTGTGATAAATTAAGGAGTTAGGAGTGGCCAAATCAACAATTAGGTACATTCTTCAAAAGAAGCAATGCCTTGGCAAGCTCAGCAACACCAAATGGACTGGAAGGGCATGGGAGATAATTAAAGTGGATGATTGCTATTTTCCCTGGTGAAAAAAACCTCTTGACAACATCTAGCCAGATCAAAAACACTATTTAGAAGGTAGGCATAGCACTGCAAAAGGTAACAGTCAAGACAGACCTTCCTGAGTATAAATACAAAGGATTTACCTCAACATGTTAACCACTGGCAACAAAATTAGTTTTTGCTAGAAAACATCTAACTAGGTCTGCTCAGTGTTGGAACAAAGTTCTTGGAACAGAAAAAAACCAAGATGAACTTGTAGCAATATGGCGAGAAGAGTGTAGCAGAAGGAAAGACAGGGCCCATGACGCAAAGCTACCACAACACCTATCAAACGTAGTGGCAGAGTTATAGCATAAGCATGTACAGCTGCCCTTGGTCACTAGTGTTTATTGACGATGTGACTGCTGATAGAAGAAGCAGATGAATTCTGAAGTTTATTGAGCCACACTTTATGCCCTGATTCAGTCAAATGTTCATTCAAAAACTGACAAAACAGAGATTCACTCATAGTACAGATGAACAATGAACTAAAGCATACTGAGAAACAACCCGAGAACTTAAACTTAAAGCAAATAAACAGAATGGTTCGGTCAGTCAGCTGACCTCAACCCAAGTCAGCGTGGTTTGGACTTATTCAAGATAAAACTGAGTGCATAAGGACCATCAAACAAGTACCAAATGAACTTGTATTGACTTATATTCATGAGGAATATAAAGTGTCTAGACAATAATATGGATGAGCTCAATGAGCTGATTAAGACCCAGAGTGAACACAGTGAGTGTAGTTTGATGTCTCTCATAGAGACGTTGCCACATTCACACTTCCCAGACCGCAGTGTGACTGTACCTGGCTTCAGGACTTTTCGGGCAGACAGGGATGCTAATCTGACAGCAGAAGATATGTGGATACAAACTGGTGTAATGCAGGATATTTTACTAATTATTATTATAATAATGTTTCTGTGGCCTGAATATTGAACTGCCAGCCATGTAATGTGTCCATATTACTTTCATATTTTTTTCCACCATTGCTATTACTGTTACTGAATTAATTTTGAATCAATGCACTGTTTGGATTCCTCCATCAGTTTATGGTCATCCAAATGACTGTGATTATGGATAAAACATGGATGACCATCCTCTCCACCACTTACTGGAGAGGATGCTGAACACTTTAACTTCTGTTTCAGCTGATACAGGGAGAGACACAGGAACTTCTTACCACCTTATACCACAGTATCTGTATTTATTTGTTAGATTTTTACCTAATAAGGTTCTTATTGTATTATATTTAGATTTTTACTCATTCAGCTCTTTTATTTTATTTCACTTTTTTCTATTTTCCATTTATCTGTGCTCCATCTTTTGCATGATTTTTAACCTTTTAAAAAGAGATATTTTATTTTGTCATGTTATATTTATTTTAATTAGTTTTTCTATGTTATTTAAGCTGTTTTGTTTTGTTGTAGGTTATGTGTATGTTTTTGGCTGCTGTGACACAATAATTTCCAACTTTTGGGATAAATTATATATTATCTTATATTTATAATCAAGCTATTTTATTCAATTACTCTGAGATCTTTAAAACTGGATGGACTATGTAAAAAATGTAATTCCTAAACAGTTAATACTAGGGTTCTGGCAGCCTTGGTAATATTTTATGCAAATCTGGAGCATGAAAAGATCTGAATGCACTACTTTAGGTTTCATTCATAAACAGTTTATGTCACATTATGACACAGTAATCATAAATCCATCAAAGCCATCATTGCAAACTAAACCTTCATAACAGTGACGAAAACAGCTTAAGAAACGCAAAAGCCACCTCACTAGTGGTTAAAAATTTATGAGCTAGAACAAAAGTGACAATTATTAATATAAACCACCACTCCCTGAAAAGATACATTACGAAAAGCCTAAAAGTTCCTGTGCGGCCCTCAACCATATGCTGGCTTACTAAATGGGCACTCTGTGATCAAAAGTTTGACAACCCCTGGGTTAATGCAATACCTTTGTTCAACCCTTTGAAAGGTGTAAGTCTACACTTCAAAAGCAACTTAATCGGTTCATTTCAACTTCACTGTGTTGGCGCAAGGCTGGATGATATGGAAAAAAATCTTATCACAATTTTTTTCATATCAGTCAATATCGATATATATCACGATATAAATCACATCACAATTTCTGTCAAGCTTAAAGGTACCTTTTAACTCCTAAGTGAAGGTATAAGGTTAATTTTGATTTAAACATTATTTTCTGTCAAAAG
This sequence comes from Paratilapia polleni, assembly GCA_015106735.1. NCBI lineage: Eukaryota > Metazoa > Chordata > Actinopteri > Cichliformes > Cichlidae > Paratilapia > Paratilapia polleni. The sequence continues at coordinate 16,591 of VUQI01027292.1, forward strand.
TTGAATATGATAAATATAATGTAGAATATTATACAACTACATTTTAAATAAATAACATAGGTATATATAATAAACTAACTAATTCTGACCAAAAACTTCAAGTGTTACAGAAGAACACAAATGAAATGTAAAACTAAATTCTTTAGGTCACTTCCAAATAAATAACATACACTATATTGCCAAAGGTATTCACTCACCCATCCAAATCATTGAATTCAGGTGTTCCAATTACTTCCATGGCCACAGGTGTAGAAAATCAAGCACCTAAGCATGCAAACTGCTTCTACAAACATTTGTGAAAGAATTGGTCGCTCTCAGGAGCTCAGTGAATTCCAGCGTGGTACCATGATAGAATGCCACCTGTGAAACAAGTCCAGTCGTAAAATTTCCTCGCTACTAAATATTCCACAGTCAACTGTTAGTGGTATTATAACAAAGTGGAAGCGATTGGGAACGACACCAACTCAGCCACGAAGTGGTAGACCACGTAAAATCACGGAGTGGGGACAGCTGATGCTGAGGCACATAGTGCACAGAGGTCGCCAACTTTCTGCAGAGTCAATAGCTACAGACCTCCAAACTTCATGTGGCCTTCAGATTAGCTCAAGAACAGTGCGTAGCTTCATGGAATGGGTATCCATGGCCGAGCAGCTGCATCCAAGCCTTACATCACCAAGCACAATGCAAAGCGTCGGATGCAGTGGTGTAAAGCACGCCACCACTGGACTCTAGAGAAGTGGAGACGTGTTCTCTGGAGTGACGAATCACGCGCCTCTGTCTGGCAATCCAATGGACAACTCTCGGTTTGGTGGTTGCCAGGAGAACGGTACTTGTCTGACTGCATTGCGCCAAATGTAAAGTTTGGTGGAGGGGAGATTATAGTTTGGGGTTGTTTTTCAGGAGTTGGGCTCGGCCCCTTAGTTCCAGTGAAAGGAACTCTTTCACGCAGAACCACACTCAATAACTGATCGTGGAAGATAGTGGAGATTCCAGTGGGGTAATGATCTATGGCTGACTCATGGTTCTGAACACTAGTGGTGTTGCCACTCTTAAATACAGATTTTCTGGGACCAAAATTCTTTCAGAACTACCTTTCATTTGCGTTCTGGTAACCTATGGGTATATCACCGAACTGTCACCCCCGGGGAAGTCTCAACATGGTCCTGTACGAGGTTAGTGCCATTTGGCAGAGAAAAGAAATACATCCACAAAGCAGGACTGCAATTTGGCAACATCTGCCCTCTGGGCCAGTGAGAGATGGTCATCGCAAAGGAGTGGAGAAGGATTGGTGGAATTTGGCACCTCCAGCCCTAACTCATCTCTATCATTCACTTGGCGCACCAAAGAGACTTCATTTTTACTGGGGCTTGGACCTTCTTCCCAGTTTTCTTTAAGTAGGTCCAAAACTCCGTAAGGTTTTCTGCTGACCAGCAATTCAAAAGGGATCCAACCATTGGTCCCAATTGTGTTCATCGTCACTAATGAACTTATGAATCATGGACTTCAGAGTCTTATTCAGATGCTCCACCAGACCGTGAGTGTGCAGGTGATACACACTTGTCCGAATAGACTTAGTACCCAGTAAGTCATAGAGTTCTTTCACTGTGCGTGACATGAATGATGTGCCCTGGTCAGTCAGAATCTCTTTCGGGATTCTGATGCAGAAGATGACCTGAAACAGTGCCTGCGCCACACTCATTGCACAAACGTTACGCACTGCTTCGGGATATCAAGTTGTGTAATCCACCAGAACTAACACAAAGCGTGCACTCTGGTTAAATGGCCCGATGAGATCCAAATGTAAAATGGCCAATTTGTTCAAATGGAATCTCTAAGCGGTAAAAGGCACAACAGCACATTTGGAACGGCTGCTGGATAAACCAGCTAGCATTCAGGACAGGAAGAACTCCACCTGTGTACATCCCCCCCAGATACCAGGCCAATAAATTTGGGCCATTATTCTTTCCAGAGTTTTGTCGTATCCCAAATGGCCAGCCACGGCCATGATGAGCCACCTGGAAAAACCATTTCCCAGCAGCTCTTTGGTACCAACAACTGGTTATTTTCTTCACCAGTATGAGTGTCTGACTCGTACTGGGAGTACATAAAAACCTCCTCACAGAAAGGCTCCAGCCAATCAGTAGATTCAAACCAGGAACCTTCTTGCTGTGTGGCAGCAGTGCTAACTACTGCACCACCATGCCGGCACAGTGACCACCTCATCAGGTTACATGACTGCTTTTGAGAGAACACCACATCCATCCATCTTCTTAAGCATTATCCAATTCAGTGATTATTATAATGTGTTATCTTTACATTCTAAACAGCTTCAAATTTTTTTTAGAAACTGATTTATGACATTCACTCATTTGATCCATTGCTAGTGTAAAAATGTTATTTTATTAGTTTTTCTGTATTTTATTACAGTTAACAAAAGACATGTAGTAATACTTGCAGTGCTTTCTTTTGTTCCCCACAAGTCAGTAGTAACAGTCTGTGACACATTTTGACCTTTCCCTCCACAGCCCTGACT
>VUQI01027292.1:19143-29434 GCA_015106735.1 Paratilapia polleni
AAAAAAAAAAAAAAGCTGTAATAAAACTGTATTCTCATGTTGTGAGTGAAACAATTCTTTTCAACAAAATACCTAAAATTAAAAATGTAATCCTCCAGAAGAGGCAGACTTTCAAAACATGTTTCCCATGAAACCTTGCTGAGAATGCAGTTGAGTTGTAAGACAATGTCATTTTAGGAGATAGCTCCTTTCCAAAAAGATATTAAGCAGAGAGGCATCCTGAATTTATTTTCTTCCATTGAAAGCTGATCTCTCAGAGCAGTGATGAGCAGGCTACCCTAAAACTATCACATACACATCTTAATTTAGTAACACTGTCATCTTGGCACACTAGTTTACTACTTCCTCTAACTTAGTGACAACAGTGTCCCATGTGGGGTGTGGAGGCTTTGGAGAATGTTTCTCAAGCAAAGTAGCATATGGAAGCAGCTATGTCATAAGAATGTGAAGATACAATGCTTTAAAAGGAGCATTTTCCGACAGCTCCCGTTATCAGAATTAGGTGTCAGGCATGCCAGTCCAATTCCTGGCATACCTATGTGTGTTAACCTTAAGTATAAAAGAGGGTGCTGCTGTTGGCTCCAGCATCCAAACAGCTACAAGTCAAAGAAGAAAAAAGAGAATCAATCTATTCATTCATCATCCATCCAACTACTAACGCAAACAGCTGCTCACAGAGCAACATGCATCTGTCTTCTATATCTCTCTGTGGCCTTCTACTCATCTTAAACCTGCAGCTGTCAAGCACATATCCCATCAGCACTGGCTTGACTGACACTGACATGGACATCTTAAAGGTAAGTCTACTCATACTAAAACATGGCTTGAGAAAGTTGAGTCTATGGTCTTCATGGAGATTTTAGGTAATCTGTAACAGCAAGCAGGACAGGGAGTTCAATTTCATTTATAGTTTTTAATGCAAGTTATTCCAGTAAGAGGTTGAATAACATCCACCGCAATTTCCAAATATTTACTTCTGGGACTAGAATTTGTCATGTGGTGCCAATTGGTGCTTTTGGTGAATAATAAGTGTAATTTGGGACCTATGCTCAGAGAAAAGACCAAAAGTCTTAATAAATCCTGTGCCAACAGAGACTGATCTGAATACCCCTTTTTATCCTCATGCCATAGTCAAATAGGCATATTTATAATACAAGACACAGTACAACTTTCATCCATTTGCATGCTTACAGGTGCTCCTTCACAAACTGGAAGAGTCATTGTCAGAGCAGATTGCAGTGGACCAGAGTGCCCCTGCACAGAGGGATGTTCTAGATAGCCTGAGCACAGAGGATGCAACAGATGGACATGCGCCAGAGGCTGGACTGAATGAGGCTGAAATCCGTGAGTTTCTTTCAGCCAAGAACCTCAAGAGTGTCCGCAATGACTCATCTAAGAGATCTTCTGGTTGTTTTGGGAGACGGATGGACAGAATAGGCTCCATGAGCTCCCTGGGGTGCAACACTGTGGGCAGATACAGTAAGTTACAGTAACTCCACAGCAATAAGCTACAGGAGCACAACAGCTCCACAATTAATTGGTGCAACTTTTGTGTCTTCATTCTGTAGATTACAGTAGTATACCATGAATTCAACTCATACAAAGCTGTCTTGTTCTCTTGCAGATCCAAAGTAAAGATGAAGTCTTACCATCTAAATTCCGAAACTGCAACGTCTCTACCCAAAGATACTTCTATTTAAAGGCTATTTATTTACTAATATTTATTAAATATTGTGGCTTACAAAAATATTAAAGTGGAAGCAAAACTGTTCCTTATGCACTGTTGAATGTTTTAATAAATGTTTACAACTGCACATCATTGAATCCAGTATTGTGTAAAACAGATTGGCACTTACGGTCATATTTGAAAATGATAATATGAACACATGTGTGACAGCCTGGTGGCAAAGGAAAGAATAACAAAGGTTCTGGGCCAGAAAAGCTTTGGGGCTCATCTGTGGAATGCTACTGAAGGGATGGAAATATTTTTTTAAATGATGGTGGAGAGTGCAGTCTAACATTTTGGTCATTCTGACTGTTAGGGGTTCAGCTTTTAACTTTACTCTGTCACCCATCTGGGGTGGGTAGGGCAGCGGTTAGCACTGTCACCTTACAGGAAGAGGGTCCTAGGTTTGCATCCGTTTGAATGTTCTCCTTGTGCCTGTGTTCTGGCTGGGTATGCTGGGTTTTTTTTTTTTTTTTTTTTAAAAGAAAGTATCCTGCAAGCTTCATGCAGGATACTAATATACAGAATGAACATGGCTTTTTTCTTTTGAATCCTTGAATAAAATAAAATCCTCTGGTTTCAGCAAACATGACGCCTGTCAAAAATGACTTTGAAACCACCATGTATGTAGCATACTGTTAATGAAGAAACTCTTTACCACCCTGAGTTACTTACAGGGAGCTGTGTGCAGGATGCCAATTATAAAGAATGTTTTGTTTGTTAACAGATTTTTTTTTTTTTTTCTGTCTGGATCCAAAAAAGGTAAAATCCTCTGATCTGACGGCGAGCACGTCACCATTCATTCTCACAGAGCCAGAACTAATTGTTGGTGACAGTAATGACAGCACTCAGGGGATGTTATTAGCATTTATAGCTGCAAGACGTAGTGTTGATTTCCACTAGATGTTGCAGCAATTCATTTTTCTCATCCATTATAGCAAACTGCACTGATTCCAACACACTGGGACTCCCCAGCTTTTTTTTTTTTTTTAAGTCAGTAACTCAAATCAAACACAAAGGATTCATGCATCACCTAGTCACATAAACCCTGACCAGTTTTCAAGCATATGTTAACACAATGCAATAGGAAAAAACAACTCAACACTCAAGTGGTTTAAAAAACAAAATGATATATTAAACAAAATTAAATGGGAAACAAAAAAAACGGGTGTGCAGGACAACTTCAGACTGCTCCCTTACTGGCTTCTTTTCACACTGTCTACTAGTCCCCCATAAGAAAGGGGATAATGGGCTGAATATTTTCTAGCGCACCAAATCCAAGTGATCTAACTGGTTGGCTGCCAGCGGGGTGTGGAGGTAAGCTCAGTGAAAAAAAATACATACACAAGTACATATTTAAAAAAAAATAAAATAAAAAAGTCACACTCAGAAATAACATAATTTGGCAATTCCCACACTCTCCCCCATTGAGAAAAAAAAACCCCTAGGCTAAGAAAGCTAAAGCCTACATTTTAATTAAGTTTGTTTGCCTCATTATTATTTTTATTTATTTATTTATTTTTTAACTTTGTAAGCTAGCCTTATCTTTCAGAATCAATTTCAAATATGATGAAGTTCTTTTTATGATTGACCCATTCTTTTTTTAATTTATATATCCCTCAGAGCAGCCAGATGTAGAATCAGTACTTATGTCCAGAAAAAACAAAAAGTCCTCATCGAGGGATTCTTCAAATATCTCCTTTAGCCAGCATTGTTGCTGCTCTTGTGCAGTCGGTGGATAACAAGGTTTTAGCCGAGAAATGTGGACTACTTTTAAATCCTCCCCAGAATCAAAACCACTTGAAAATTCACTGGACCAACTTTCTGCACCACCCAATATGGTCCTTGCCATTTGGGAGCTAGCTTGGCAATAAAGGACTTTTCTGCCTTGGAGAGGGGATGAGCCCATACCCAAACTCTGTCTTGTTCCTGAAAGTCCATGTCCCGTCTGCCATTATCATAGTTGTGCTTTTGATGTCATCGTGCAGAGTCCAGGTTCCTCGAGACAAAGGTGCACAGTTCCTCCAACTGTGAGATTTTAGCATATGCAGGGGTGTCTGGTGTAACAACTCGGGATTGCAGCAACACATCCAAGGGGTTGATCCAACACATCCCCCTCACTGAATGATAGAGATTCAACTTGGCAGGGGAAACCCCAGTGGACTCCTGAACGGCTGAATTCAGGGCAAATCAGAACTCAAGAAGAAATTTGTCCCACTGCTTATGTCTGGTTTCTCCTTGTCCTTTGATTTGACCACTTGTTTCTTCCATAGGTCATACTGAACCTGGTTTCTTTTATCTTTCTCCGGCTGTTGTCCCAACCTGACCAGCTCATCCACAGTTTTTACTCAGCCCCAGAGCTGACTTGCCATACCAGGATTGATATTTTTTTAGAATCAGATTGAGTACTGATGGTTCATTAGTATCAGGCATCCACCTTTGGCATAACGAACAAAACATGTAAGCGAAATCCTGAATGCTTTCCTCCTCACCCTGCACTCTTGTCCTCACTCTTTCTGCCAATTCATCTTCATAGTCCTCTGACAAAAAGGCAGCACAGAACTTGCCTTGAAAGTCAGACCAAATATGCGTATTTACCCGCACTACATTCCACCGGTCACATGCAGTTCCTTGCAGGACATTGCACAGAGTTGCCATTAATTCCTCATCTGTCAGAGGATGCAAAGCCAGTAAATCTTTACACTTGTCCAGGTACAGAAGGGGATCTGGTTCATCTTCCATACGACCAAACAATGGAAACTGGAGCTTAATTGGGTATTTTCCTGTTAGTCGTCCTCTGTTCACCGGCGGGACAGGGGAACCCACAGGCAACCCCAACACACCATCTCTAACCTCAGATGTCATTGTTGACTGTAGATGTTTTCTCTGAACTTCACCAAGTTTTCCTTAGCTCAGAATAGTTTGGTCAAGGACAGAAGCAAGTGCAGACATACTGAGGGTCTGCTTCATTGTCAGCACTTCATTGGACATAGAGGCCACATTTTGTGTGATTTTACAAACATTATTCTGTATATCATCAACTGACTGCAAGACTGGTGTTAAGAATTCCTTGATGGTTTTTAGCATCTCTGTATGATGACACTCTAGCCGCCAGTTGAGATTTCCAGCAAACTGATTCCTCAGGTATGTAGCTTGTTTTTCTAATGATTGGTGCAAACATTGTTTAAAAGTTGAAGTGAGCTCTTAATAAAGTTGTCATCATAGTCTGAAGTTCCATTTTGTGAACCCTCCCCTCTAATCAGGGCTATCAAAGACTCCATCTTGTGAAAGGTGTGGGGAGGAATACAGTGGAATGAGTGACTGACAAAGTTCAGCATCCACACACAAATCCATGCCCAAAGGGAATATTCCGTGCTGTCTGTAACTGCCGGTTGGTTGTGACATCCTTCTCGTCCCACTCCAGAAAAGCTGACGCCTTCCATCTTTTGTATTTGCAGCCAGGGATACATTTCTATGTGTATTGGTAAGTGACAAGAGTTTCTGAGCTGTATATTTTAAATTATATTCAAGGTATGTTATTTTTTAAGTTTAGTTTTGTATTAGGTGTAGTCCTGTTGGGCGCCACTCATTTATGTAGCGGTTAGATTTTAAAATGTATTTATTTTTTTTAAGTCAGTAACTCAGATCAAACCCCACAAAGGATTTATGCATCACCTAGTCACATGAACCCTGACCAGTTTTCATGCACATATTATCAAACACAATGCAATAGGAAAAAGCAACTCAACACTCAGTGGTTCAAAAAACAAAATGGATATATTAAACAAACTTAAATGGGAAACAAGAAAAACAGTTCACAACTCTGGCTAGCTCAGTCCAGTTCATTCATAAGGGGGGAAAAAAGAAATCTACTCCACGTTTTGCTAATCCCCAGTTCATTCCAGTTTAAGCTCATTGAACACAAAAACTCTTCTTCGGGTTTTCCAAGTAATCCAAGAATCGGAAACAAAACAAAGAAGTGTGCTCGGCATTTTCACACAAGGAATCACAAAGTTTGGAAAAACAAGAAACAAAACTAAGGCCGGCAGTCAACCAGATCAACCAGCAGGAAGCACTTACAGCACTAGAGTATATTGGTTGTTCACAGCCCGGCCGATTCATGGATGAACCTCTGATCCGGCTGTTGTCTGCGCAGCTGAGGGTTCCGAGGTTAAGTACACGCGGATTTACTACTGAACGCGGAAGATCTATTTGACAGGCTGAAATACGGGTGTGGAAGACAACTTCAGACCGCTCTTCTGGCTTCTTTTCACACTGCCTGCTAGTCCCCCATAAAAAGGGATAATGGGCTTAACATTTTCTAGCGCGCCAAATCCAACTACTCTAACTGGTTGACTCCCAGCAGGGTGTGGAGGTAAGCTCAGTGAAAAAAATACATACGCAAGTACATTTAAAAAAATTAATTAAATAATATAAAAAAAAATCAGAATCAGAAATCACATAATTTGGCAATTGCCACAATGCATTCTTCTTAGAGATAGTTTAAAATAAAATCAGACATATGTACATGTGCCTTCTCTGTTTGCTACAAGCAGGAGCAAGGAATTAATACTTTTTAATTTTTAAAAAGCTAAATTGTAGATATCCTTTTTGGCCTTAGAGATTGGAGTGTCAAAAATTTCACACAAGGTCCCCTCAGCAGAAGTCTGCCAGTGTTTAGCTAAAGGCCTTCTAGAAGCATGCTTTGCCACTCAGCAGCAATCTTGAAATGCCTCCAGGGCCGTATACTTTTCCATCTATCCATTGTGGAGTTTATCCCAGCTGTCATAGGACAAGAGACAGGGTACACCATGGACAGGTCACCAATCACAGGGCTAACAGAGAGACAACCATTCACGCATACAGCCAATTTAGAATCACCAGTTAATCTAACATGCAAACTCCATACAAAGAGAACCCAGCCAGCTGGTGGATTTGAACCCAGGACCTTCTTGCTGTGAGGCCACAGTGCTAACCACTGCATCACTGTGCCACCCCATATACATTTCAGTTATCTAAGTTAAAGTGAATTTTATTTGTCACCAGAACATGAAAACTGCATGTATAGAATTACCAGTCAAGTCTGTTTAGAAACTACTTTAAACATTTACTGACTTTGCCCTCCAAAAAACATTTTAAGAGCTTGTCGTCGACCAATCAATTCTCTGGAAAATAGCATCACCATTCCTGGAAAATCCCTCTGATTTAGGTGGAGACTAGGAGGGTCTAAAGTTTTTGAGTAGTGTCTAATGTCTTTGTGTTTCCCTGATGAGCATCAGTAAGAAATATAAAATTCTTAGATGCAACTTTATTTCTTGATTTTATTATTTTTTTTCTGGCTGCAAACAGTTTTACAACTATGTTATGATTCTAAAATGATGATGATATAATGTAAATATATGATTCTAAAAACAGGACACCTACACTGTACTTGCTTATATCAAATTTACACGTAGACTAAGCCTACATTTGAATTCTGTTTTTATATTTAATCTTTAATCTCAGACCATTAAACACCACTGAGGCTGCTGCTGAAAGAATAAAAACTATAACTGTCTTTAAAACATTAATTTAATTAAAAAACTCACTTATAATCCATCAGATTCTCCTGTATCTGAATGATGATTTGTGATATTGATCAGTCTGTTAACTTACACAGTCACCATTTTCCCCGGCTTTCTTTCCTGGCTTCAAATAGACCAAACTTTATTAACCCTTTCATCCATGAATTATGACATCTTCAGTCAAGATTTTTTCTGTTTTTATTACCCTTTAGGTATGAAAAGAATAATTCAAGTGAAATTTTTGAGTAGCTGTCTACTCTAGTGACTACCATGCATGAAAGCGTTAATATAGTATGTCTTTTCCAGTCTTACTGACCAAAGTGCTTAAAGTGCATACTTTTAATACTGTATTACTGTACCGTGCTTTTCCTCTCTCTCTCTCTCTCTCTCTCTCTCACACACACACACACACACTCACACTGCTGCTTTGTCTGCAGCAGCTGTGTTGCTTTCAGTTCTATTATGTGTTTAACATCTTTATATTTTCCCCATAGTATAGTTTCATTTTCTTTTGTAAAATCAGCCGCTCTACTGCTGAGTTTTTAATGTGAAAACACAGGGAAAACCCAGGGTTAACTTGGCGAGTTGATAACTAGCTTCGTGTGACTGCTTATCCTGATTGCCAATGTTAGGCTGAATGAACCCAGATTAGGGAAAGATACCCTGGGTATGCTGAATTCACTTTGTGCTGCAGGGCCCAGTACAAGGTCCAAAATAAGGAAATAAACAGAAATCCAAACAGGTCACAGGGAGGCAAATAAGGAGCACATAGGAGTGGAGACACAGATGCCACATCAAAGAAAAGGAGAAAGGACAGGACTATTTATATACAAAAGGTAATCAGAGGAGTGGAAACAGCTGGGGGAATGAGACACAATCACAATCAACATACACAATCAAGACAACTACAAGGGAAACACAAAACCCACAGCACAGACAACCAGAGGAAAACACACTAAGCACAGAGACACTTGACACATGACAGAAGCTAAACACAAATAATAAAGTCTATAAACACTAACTAGAACTGGGCCCTTTTCCAGGAAGCAGGTTTAGCTAACAACTCTGAGTTTGTTTATCCTGAGATGAAGGAAACTCCAGGTTTTCTGTTCCAGAAAGAGCGTTAACTTAAACTCTGAGTCAGTAACCGGGGTAACAGACTCTGTGAATCTAACCTGCTCGCTGGCAGGTTTTCTGCAACAAACTCGTGAGTTTCTCCCTGACTCCTCCCCTCCTGCTGCACCTGAACCAACTGACACTCCAATTCATTTCCTCATTCATAAAGTCGCTGACAAAATGCATAGCGCAGCAAAATAATTTGCAGACGTTTATGTTTTTACAAACATTTAAATCCCAGTTAGACGTTAGTTTGTTATTTTTGTACTTTTTTTCTTTACAATCATTCACTCGTCAATATACAAGGATGGAGACAGCAATTATGTTGCAAATTTATTATCAGCTCAGAATAAAATCTATAGTCTGAGACTCTGTGGACAGTAATGCAGCTGTCAGACTGTCAGTTTCCTTGCACTGGAAACTTGCCTTACTGTAGCAATTGCTGTTTAAATAAAACTTACCTGTATAAAGCTTTAGACACATAACACACTGATCAGTGATCAATCATTTGTCATGTTGTAATTGGTTACACTGGTGGAAAAATATCTTTCACAGTTGGATCTTGGAGATGATGTGAACAGGAGGGATGGTGTCTGAAATTCAGAGTCTAAACCTCGACATATTTTCCACTCAAAATCACCTAAAACAGTTTCAGAGGGTCTACCCAGAACCAGATCCACCAGAAGGTATCATAGGCTTTCTAACGGATCAGCAAACCGTGTCCAGCTTGGAGTCCACATGCACAGCAGGACGGATCCAAAACAAATAAGGATCACCGACTCAGACTGGATCAGGCCAGGATTCAGTTTGGCTCAGGTCTTTTCCCAGCTCATCCTGTCTGGATCAGTTTTGGATCTGTTCATAGTGGCTTATTTTGTCCTGATATGATCTGTATTCCTTATTCAAAATGGCTCATCCTTCCAAAATGATAGTGAAATATTTCAAATCTATAAAAGCTGAGACATGTCTTCTAACATGTTTGCCTTTACTGATAAAACTTTACATTCATTAAAGACTTGGAAAGCTGCCCTGCATTTTTAGTTACATGTGAAACAGTTACTATGACTAAACTCTTAGTACTAACAGTAACTCATTAAAACATCTCTGCTGTGGCTGTCAGAGAGCCATCGTCTATTAGTGCACACTGATATTAGATCAGATTATAAATGATTACAGTGGGGAAAATCAAAGCAGAGTTTTCTCTAAATCTCATTAAGCATTTTTTATCCAGTAATGGCAGAAATAATAAAATTCTCTATAAAAAAAAACCTGAAGTTGTTACATCCAGTCAGTACATTAAACCTTTACTGAACAATTATTGGGAAAATAAAATGGTCATAAACTGTTGAAAAAATATATTTTTATTTAATAAAAAGCTGATTTGAAGTCACATCCACCCCGGAGTCTGTTGCTATCTGGGTAACTAAAATCACCAGTCCATCAGTAAATCTGTTTCTCCAGATTTCTTCAGTTTCTGTCTCCTACATTTTGTCCCTTTTGGGTTACAGTTGAATAATTACATTTAAAAATCAAATGTAACATTAGGAATCCAGGAACATGTAATGAAAAGTCTAGTTGGGTAAACTGTCTGTCTGTGATGATGACACAGTGGACCAAGCCGATTAAGATAACTCTTTTCTTCCCTTCTGATTTCTAAGATAAACATCATGGTCCACACTATAACACATTCATATTTCTCGGACCACTGAATTAAAATGAAGGCTCTGCTCTTTATTTACCCGTTGCCATGGTGAGTTGCCCATCTCAGAGTTAATCAACTCAGAGTTTGTTTTTAAACTCAGAGTTTGTTGAACATGCTTCCTGAAACAGGGCCCTGAAATACAAGAAGGACTAAAGGCTCAAAATACTAGTGTAAATAAAAATC
>VUQI01027293.1:0-20544 GCA_015106735.1 Paratilapia polleni
TAAAGTCACCCAACAGCAATGTGAAAGACTGGTGGAGAGCATGCCAAGACGCATGAAAGCTGTGATTGAAAATCAGGGTTATTCCACCAAATATTGATTTCTGAACACTTCATAAGTTAAAACATTAGTAATGTGTTGTTTAAAAATGAATATGAACTTGTTTTTTTGGGGGGGGGTTTTTTGCATTATTTGAGGTCTGAAAACACTGGAGCTTTTTTGGTATTTTGACCATTTTTCATTTTCTGCAAATAAATGCTCTAAATGAAAATATTTGTATTTGGAATTCGGGAGTTATGTTGTCAGTAGTTTATAGAATAAAACAAAAATGTTCATTCTACTCAAACATATACCTATAAATAGCAAAATCAAAGAAACTGATAATTTTGCAGTGGTCTCTTAATTTTTTCTAGAGCTGTATATGATAACCTGCTGGCAATAAAATGGTAATATCTGTGCATTAGAATTTTTATATACTAACTTGTGGTAGTAACTTTTCTGTTCTGTGTAATAATCAGGAATCAGAGCTGCAAAATGCAAAACTGCGTGTTTCTGATTCCATGTTAATAACCTATTAAAGCAAACTTCAAGAAGAGTGATGATTACTTGTAAATGTGTGGCAGTTTCTGTGTAATAACCAGGAATCACTAGAAAGTAAGCAATTTATATATAGCTATACAAGCTCAATTACATAATATCACAAGATGACATTGTTAAATGTCATTAAAAAACATTTAATAATGTTAGTTTGTTATTAAGTCTGATACTGTTTGAAAGAGAAATTGCCATAGTAGGGAGGTTTGAAGGAAGAACAGACAACATGGTGAAAAGGGATTTTCTAAAACAAAGGAAAATGAGACAGTCTTTATATTAACAATGTAACAATAAACAATGTAGATTAACAATGTCTGTTTTATTATTTCTTGTTATCAGAAAATATTTCTTAAACTGTTTTTCTGTTTTGATCTCACAGGATCTTCATCCTGCCACAAATTTTAATTGGTGATTAAATTAGTCATCATTGCATCACTGAAATGACTAGCAGATACAGAAAATTTTTTTTTAAATGAATGTCATTTTTGTTTTACTTGAATCTAACTCAGCCCTTTCCTTTTTTGATATCATTTAAAGTCAAAACATATGTGTGTCAATGGTTTTGCATGAGCTCACTTTAAATACAATTCTCAATATAGGACAACTATCTACTGAATTCCATTTACAATAAAAATACAGAGAACTATGCCATTCTACATAAAAACAGCATTAAAATGAGTGCAGAGAAAAAAGCAAATGGTTGATGATTTTATTTATCATCTAATCTGTATTGTACTTCTCCGTCTCTCTTTCCCTGCTTAATTGAAAGGCCATGGCAGGGGACCCAAGCAGCAAATAGCCTGATCAATACCATGCCTGATGTGTAAATTGATCGTGTTTGTGTCTATGATGGGCACTGTATTTGTGTGCTAGTGTTTGAGTGATGGAAGGAGCATCTCCCTGCGTGTGTGAGCTTGTGTTAGTCAGACTCCCACTTATCGAGGTGTTCAATCAGTCTAATTCATTCTCGCCCAGAGACTGTTGTGTGGTTGCAGGACGATTCATTTACTCTGCAGGCTCCAATCAAAACTATTCCCAGCTTTCCCTGCTGTAATAATCACTGCATATAAAATTAGAAGATGCATAATGCCAAAGTGCTGTACACTGCGGGATAATCTGGTATATGCAGGAGTGTGAATATATATGTCTTGATTAGTTTTCATGATTAAATACATAGTGGACATCACACATTGAACTTAATTCAATTACCTTTGAATCCTGAGTCTTTTGAGGAAAAATTTGAAATAAAAATAGAAATCCTACAAATTTATGTAGTGAGCTTTTTATATGTTATTTAATAATCTGTTTAGATCATTTTCAACTGGGCAGGAAATGTCTGATGTTTTTGTCAGCTTGCCTTCCTGGTTCTAAATGGGCTGCATTTATATTATCCCTTTTTATATAGGGATTTATAAAATCCCTATTTTATGTCACTGGCCACCCAAAGCACTTTACATTACAATTCACATTCACACAGCTCTTTTTTTTTTTGTTTGTTTGTTTTTTGTTTTTTTTGTTTTTTTTCTTGGTACTATAAATACAGTGCTTATGTCACATACACTCACACACAGTTGCTTTGGCTGCAGTAACTGTGTTGCTGTATAGAATGTAATAGGGCTGCATGATCATGGCCAAAATGATAATCACAATTATTTTGCACAGTATTGAGATCACGATTATTTGTCACGATAATTCAGTGATTTTAGTGACAAAAATGTTTTTTATTACACTGCCATGCAAACACTGCTTTAACATCTTCACATCTGCACAAATCTTTGCATGAAAATAATCCTTATTCACCTAAATTCAGTGCACCTCTTAGAAAAAAAAACAAAAAAATAATAATACAGTGCAGGTTTTGCCACTTTGGGAAAATAATTGTGCAAAGGGATAAAGCATTTTTTTGTCCAGTATGTTTAACATTTTCCTGAAGCCTTCGTTACTCACCATGTTATCTTCTGCCAAATGGAATGAGATTGTGTTGGTGATTTCAGTGCGTTTTTGTGAGCTGGATGGATACGCTGATGCGCTGTATAGCCTCACTTTCATGGACAACTGAGTTGATGTTGGACAATTTACGTTAGCAACCATTGTACTGTTTTTCTTGGCCTTCATGCATAAGTTATACTGCAGTTTGTGGTGTGTTGCGTGTACACAACTCTACGGCACTCTTTGCATATTATTTGTTCATGGTTAACATCACTTGTGCTAAATCTGAAATATTTCCAAACAATGGATGATGGTCCACTTTGAGGGACAATAAACTGTGCCAGACATCTGATTTTTGTTGTGCATCTGTGTTTTAACACAGCACTGGATTTGCTTTTGAAGCATGCATTTTAAATATCACTCAATCATGCTCATTTCTGCAAACACCACTTCTTTTATGTGAGCATGTTCATAGCTAGACTGGGAAACCCTAAGTTGACATATTGAGTTGATAATCAGCCTGGATTCACTCCCTTTGATGGCCTTTAGTTTTACAAATGCCTGTGGAATGTGTATTTGTAATGAAGGCCTGTTCCTTGACCCTAACCCTAACCTCATGCAATCAGAATGTATAATTTCCTAAAAAAAAATGTTCTTTGACATCTTCAACAAGGGCACAAAGAAAACAATGACTCTAACTGACACATATCAAAGACTTTGCTTTTTTTGCTCCAAAACATAGAGTTTAGGGTTAGGGTAGGGGCTACGATCGGGATCATCACCAATGATGACTTAGACCTCAAAGGGTTAAAAGAAAAGTAACGACTCCTTTCTGCCTGTGTTATTAGTATGGCATCTGCTCAGTTTCACTTACTTATTAACCAAACCCAGACAGCTTTTTTGTTTGTTGACAGTAATTCATTTTCTTCACTAAGAAAGCTATTTCCAAAGGCAAACATAATCTCAGGACATTCTTCAAACTTGGGCCTACATTACAATTATCATCTGGCTGAGCAGTGCACATCACTTTTCACAGTGGCCCCTTCTCTCAGCTTGTCAGCAATCATTTATTACACACATCACATACATACAAGGATCCAAACGTGAGTACACACACGGAGAGGTTGGGAACAATAAGGCAAGCAAGAGGTTTGTGAGTGCCTGTCATGTAAAATGGACAGTATAACACATGACGTTTTGTCATACAAAGACAAGGGAGAACATTACAGAATTCCTAACAATTCATCTTTAGTGATAAAATACGGACATTATTTAAAACAAAAATAAAATGATTTTCACACTGATAAAGAAATGTACAGGAAGTTGCAGCATCCTTGCACTTTGTTGGGAAAAAACTTAAATAAATTTCAGTAACAAAAATAGACTTTTTGGGATTTGGCAGTGAAAAAATGATCACAGATACAGCGAATTTGAAAAGCTATTGAACCTCACTTGCAAACCCTTCAGACACACATATTTGTGCTTAAACCCTATGTACAGTTCAACTGTATTTTCTTATAGTTATTTGTTTGTACACTACAGACAAATTTAGAACTGCCTCAGACCATGCATATTCTCACTTACCAAAGTGAAATGCATATCTTTTAATTAATATTAAACACATAAGCATAAATGTACAGAAGGCGGTAGAACTCGAAATTTAGTAATGCATTGCCCCAGATGGATTAAATAACTATGAAACTGATGTCCTTTCTTTTGATGTCATCAATTTAATGTCAACCCTTTCCGGATTCACATGAGACACAGAATGTGTCTCAGTGGACACAACATACAACACTCCATACCCCCCCCACCCTCCTTTCTTTCTTTTGTTCTTTCTTTCTTTTTTTTTTAAAGATAGTCCAGACTGCATTTTCAGGCTTCTACATGGGACACATTTTTTCAGTTTCTTTAGTCATAAGCTCCACTCTTAACTCTTTTTTTTTTTTCGTTTCACTGCCTTCTCCATGATACCCATCCAGGAAAATGCATTTCCTTTTATAGCCAATTAGGGGTTTGGCAGAATGCTGATTGCTAATAGTGGGCAGGTGCCTGTCAATTCAGACTGATTCTGATTCACTAACATGGTTACATGGTGTTATGAAGAAAATTGGCCAGTGTGCATGGTTCCTGGGTCTCAACGTAATTTTGCATTGACACTTATTTTGTGCAGTAACAACATGTCTGTCCACATAAAAGTGAAAGAGGCCCATTTAACAGTTTTACAGCTGAGAGTCTCTGATTCAAAAAGAAGTCATTTATTATTTTCAGATGTGGATTTCAGAAACATGTCATGAGTTCAGAGTCATGTTAAAGAGCAGTGTTTATCAAATGAAGGAATGTGGTTACCAGTCGTATTACAACGAAACTGCTGTTGCTGCAGTATTGATATCTTGGAATGCTTAACACAGGTTGGATTGTGAGGCTTTGCTTTTAAAAAATGATATGTAATTCAGATTGGTCTGATGCCTTTCAAAATGTAGAAGCAGAATTTTCACTCCTGGGTAATCCTGAGGCTTGAGTTCTTTATTATGGGATAGATCCAAAATAAGTATAACAAAAGGTGGATTTTCAGCTGTCACTAAGAGTGTCAGGTATAAAAAAACAAAAAAAAAAAAACAGTTTAAGGTCCAGAGGTTTAAGAAGAGTGGGGTTGTGAAAGAGGAATCTTGTGAGCATGCTCGTGGATCAGATGATGGTCTGGGAGACAAAAAGTCTCTCTGGGATCTTTTATCAAATTTCCAATAGACCTGTATCTTTCTCAGTCCCTGCAGTTAATCTCTTTCTGTCTATTCAGAGCTTTCCTGTTCACTGTTACCTTGCTCGTCATCTTTCACATGAACACTGTGCAGAAATATTTGTGCAGACTTGTGTTAAAAAAAGAGAGGAATTATTCAAAGCAGGAAAGAAAGAATGCATCAAAGGTAAAGAGAATTCTTAAAATGTGTTGTCTTATTCCAGCCAATGAGACACTCTGGATAAGGTCATATATATATATATATTTTTTTTTTTTTTTTTCTAAAGCAAATCTAAACTCCTCACTCACAAAAACTGTGAAATGAAATTACTTTAAAATATAACATGTCCTGTCTGCTATGTGTGAGTGCTTGTTGTGTGTGCGCTGTGGGGTGGAGGTTTAAAATGGCGCCTGTCTGGAAATAGGTCCATTATGGTTTTAAAGTACTTTAAGTCTACCAAACATTCCTGACTCACTCTCTTTCATTTCTCTCACTTTCCAGCACCTTCTCTCTCTCTCTCTCTCTCTCTCTCTCTCTATTTATCTCTCCCTCTCTTTCTCTCATGTTTCTCACTGCCTCCCTTGCTCTGCTTCTCTGTGCTGTCTCCAAACTTCTCTCTGGCCAATTAGTGCTCAGTCTGTTTCAGCAGAAGACAATATGTCTGCTCCAAATCCAGAGAGGAGGCCTTAAACGCTCTCCAGAGAGAGAGAGAGAGGGGGAGATAGGGAGAGATGATGAAGGGTGAGTGAGAGAGAGAACACACATATGCATTAGGTAAGGAAGGTCTACTGGGTGCACTTGAGTCTTTTTCTCTGAGTACCTGAGGTGCCTTTTTGATTAGATTTGCATATATGAAGTAAAAGTCACATTGCCTTTTTGAGGCTGATGCACTGGCAACACCTAACATGTTTTCTTTATTGAAAATTCTAAGAGCTAACACTGCCTATTGACATCTGCTACTTAAGCAGCAATATCATGACAGTAAACAGATTCTTTTGAAATTCCAAATGTTAAGAAAATATTATTAGCAAAATTTAGTTAAAACCCAAAATTAAAATAGCTTATTATGTAGACAAATGGCCTCTCGTGTTCACTGCCAAAAAGGTTATGAAGTGCATAAAATAAAGCCATGTGTATTTATTAAATACAAATAAATAAATAATAATAATAATAATAACAATAATAATAATAAATTCAGCATGTTTAAGTCATTTGTCCCAACAGAATTTGATGACATCAGTGCTTCTTCTTAACATAGTGCATTAGTTAAACATTTAATTTCAAACAGACTCTTTTTTAGATTATTTTCACTGAATAAAATTTTACATGTTGCAAAACAGAACAGTGTCATCTTTCAGCGCATACAAAGATGCCATTTTGTGTGCCATTCATAAAGGAACACCAGTTTGTTCCTATGTGAATGCCTGCATTGTTGTTGTTACCGTAAGCTTCTTAGCCAAGTAGTCGCAATATTTAAACTGTATGTAATAAACAGGTCGATAAAGTGTGCACTACGTAAAGTTGAAACAGACAGGAGCTGTCGTAGCCTGCTTCTGCACAGAAATGATTTTAGAAATGAATGGCGCTAATGAAAGAAAGGTAATGCAATAACAAAGGTGCGGCCACATTCAGAGGGGCTGCTTGCCACCAGGCAAAGCGGGCAGCTGCTTGGGGCCCCAGGCCAATGGGGGGCCCCCGAGAGCAGACAACCTTTAAACTACAGCAGTGCAGTGGCAATGTGCAGAGTTTGCAATGACAGAGAGACCAGACCTCCCTAATGGGGCCCCACCTGACGCCACTCAGTGATGAGTGGAGCAGATAATAATGATTCAATATAAAACTAAATAACTGAATGCTGCTAGTCTAGCCTTAACTGTGGGGGAGAGTAACACAACTTCCACTAGCATCACATTATTTCTTTTGTTTACTTTGCCGTTTAACATTAGTTCACTTAGCTGGCAGAGCAGCCCGGCTTGGGTTTTCAGCTCTGCCAGCCGTGGTGTGACCAACTCGATTCCATACAGTAGACTTTTTAGCATAGCAGGCTGGCTGAAAGAATGTAGAAGCTTGTAGTTGCAGTAGTGACACTTCATAACCAGTCAGCTTGGCCTTGGGCATTGTCACCGAAATAAACTTGGTCTGTGCCATTTCTAAAGTAATAATCTACCTGCCGTTTTATAGGACTGTTGTTGCTGTTAGTGGTGTCAGGTTATTTATAAGATAATGGTGATGAATGCTGATTAGGGGGCCCCCTGTGATTTTTGCCTAGGGCCCCAACAGACTCTAGAATCACCACTGGCCACATTAACACAAGCCTGTAACAATTTAGATAGAAGCAATTATTATACAAGATTTTGAAGCATATTTTGTAATTCTGTAAGCTCTGCTCCAAATTTCTTTATGACCACTAAATAAAGCTAAACATGATCATCTTTAGCTATATTTCTCATCCAACACTACAGTAAAATGAGGTAGATAGAGATTTGTTTATTTATTTAATTAACTCATTTCTTTTCTCCCTTTTCCTTTATTAAGCTAAAACAGTCTTGCAGTTGCATTCAAAGCTCTGTTTGGTTGCTGTACAACTGATTATAATCCTCACCAGTCACATGCAAGTCAGTTGGCAGAAAACACTATTCCAGAGAAGTTTGCCCCTCAGAATGGCTGATACACTGAGTAACTCAATACATTTATTAAAGATTAATAACTTTAATCAGGTTCAGCCTCACTTAATTACTTATTAATGGGTAGTTGTTTTTTTTTTAATTATTATACCTATAGAAATTTTCTTGAGATCAGCAGAGTGATTTGCTTAATTTTGCCCTCTTTTCAAGGCTGGATTAACTCTCCAAGGTGTAATTCACTGTGGGCCACATTTTGGCCTCCAACTATAACAACTCCAACTCCTTGGTATGACACAAGTCTGCACCTGGTTAGTGTGGGATAATTTGACCAAACAAATTTCTTGCATGGAGACAAAATATCAACTGAAGTATTAAAGGCAGTTGAAAGTGTATATACTGCATCACAAATATATATTTTTATAAATAGAAATAATAAAAATATTACATAAAAAATTATAAATCATTAGAATTTCAAATGCAAGTAGAGCTGAGTCACTCATTGATCAGAACTTGATTAATTAGAATGTATTTGCAAAATATACAAAGATGGTAAAAACACTGATGCAAAACAACAAAATTTCTTTCTTTTTTTCCCCCCCAGTGTGAGGTATGTCCCATGCCTACTTTTTTAATATCTAAAAAGACTTTGCCATATGCCTTTATTACATTTTTACAGCACCGTGTCGTTATTGGATTTTAGATTTTAGATGTTGATGTATTTGCTTGTTTTCACAATGTCCTTTATCCCCTTGTGTGTACACATTCTTCACACTCGAAGGTCACACAGAGTGAGAGAGAAAGAGAAGGAGGAAAGATGACTGAAGTGCTTTTAACTTTCTTCTATTCCCCTCTTCATGCCTCTCCCCACCCCCACCCTTCCCCCCACCCCCCGTCTCTTTTTATCCCTGTGGAGAGGCAAAGGATGAGAGGGAAAAAGACAAGTGTCTGCAGCAATTGCCCCTCACTCTTAGTGTGTGTGTGTGTGTGTGTTTGAGACCAAAGGTGCAGAGTGAGTGATCATCCAACTGCAAACCTGGTGAAACCTCTTTGTTTCCCCCTCTTTTTTTCCTCACCGATCTTATCTCTTCTGTCTTTCTTTTCTTCAGCTTGAATCTCAGTCTTCTTTTGCTTCCCGGAATTCACACACATATGATACACTGAAACACAGCAGCCTCTGTTGTAGCCACTCTGTGAGGTCAGAGAGTGTAAGTGTCGTCAAATGCATGTTAGCCTCATGGGACTCCACTGCTCTCCCTCCTCCCCCTCTTTCTTTCTGCTTTTAAGACATGGAAACCACAGTAACCACGACAACTCCAGGCACAATTACTACCTGCTCCCCTGTGTGTGTGTGTGTGTGTGTGTGTGTGTATATCTGAACATTATGAGTTGAGACCACATGGCATTCACCCTGGCTTTGTTTACACACAGACAGAATTCCCTTTTTAATGTGGTTGCTAGGGTAACCTTGTTTTGGGGCTATGCAAAGTTACCAGTGTACTTGGAATGGAGTAATCTAGGTAGGCTCATGCCATCAGTCTATCAAGCCCTCTTAATGCAGAGTAGCATTCTGCGCTGCCCTACATACAATTAATGTTTTGTTTTTTTTGTTGCAAGATTTTAAAAAACAGAAAGTTTATATTTTTTGTGTTTAACATTTCTAAATACAGTATCACAATTCTCTTCTAAGAAGGAACACTGATCTCATTTGTTACACACATTAAAAAAAACAAAAAACAAAACAGATGTAATTCTACCAGACATTAATGTGACTTACAAAGCTGCATAAAGCCCATTTTAAAAACACTCAGCCATATGAATATGCGATTTTCAGTTCTTGAAAGTTGTTCTCCCACTAGTCGTCCCACTCAAAAACAGACAGATAAAATTAAATGAATAAATATGCACAAATCAATCTTAATCTCAAGAATTTCTACAGAAAACGAAAAGGATTCAGCCCACCTCATTAGAATTTTACATTTCAACATTCCAATGCAATTTTGTGGTTATTGTCATATTTGATAATAACAACTTTACCCATACAAATGGCAGGTTATGGTAATAACAGATTGCTCACAGACTCAAGATCATAGACAGTATAAAAGGTGGCTGTAGCTACAGTGACATCATCCATCATCCATTGTTTTCTAAAGTCCCATTCTGAAACTTTGAGATTAGCATTTTTAGCCATGTAATAATGTAGTATTTCACCCAGATACTGGGTGAAATATAACCACACACAACACCACAGGACTATAATTAAAATCTTTTAAATTCAGTTAGCTCTTGCTATTATTTTGCCATACCAATTTTAGTATGCTCTGTACCTTTTTACCTTTGGTCCTCTGAGTCACTGTGTAACGCAGAATGTTTTAACAGTAATTTTTCTGGCTTTTTGGAAAGATAGCGAGAAATTTGAATGTGACTATATTTGGCTTGTATAGGTTAAATAATTATAGTAATTAGGAAATTTTAAGAATAAGTGTTACTAACAGATTTTTTTCACTTTATGTATACCTGTAAAATAGTTAATAACACCTCTTTGCACAGGAATAGTGTTAGAGAAGTAAAAAGTTGAAGAAGCAGTTCATAACCACTCTGAAATGACAGCAATTACTGTGTTAATGATCTCATTAAAAAAGGTATTTGATGAATACACTGTATGTTGATGGGAGGGGATTTTATTGATTATGAGGGGACTTTTTTATACCATAACCATAAAAGCAAAAATATCCCAGTAAAACAGCAGTGTCAATTGCTAGTAAGTGCAAGGTGCTGGCAGGTGAAGTGTCTCTCTAGATTCTTGTTTGCTTTTAATGTCATGCAAGCTCTGGTGCTATTAGTTTCATTTGAGTGTTCTCTGGCAAACTAGGTATTTTGTGCTTTGGTCATGAATTGAAAACCTAAACAGCAGTTCTGCAAAGTTGTCAGCTCTTCGTGATGCTTTCAAAACAGCTCTTGCCACCATATTAGTACCTAGGTCTTTACAAAAATTGGTATCATAAATTGCAGCTCTCCAGACATTATTTTTAGACTAAAAAATGCCTGTTGGTAAAAGTGGGGGGCAGCATTAAAAAGCTATAAAGTACTGAAGACTGACTACGACATAAATGAGGGAGAACAGAGAAACAAAAAAGAGCAAATAAAAAGAGGAACATTTGTCAGCTATTAAAGGAGAACAAGACAGAAATTGATAGTAAATTACAGAAAACAGAAATGAGAGTGAAAACTAGAAAAAAGCAGCCTTTCAGTTGGACTGAAAAAGGGACAGAGAAAGACATAATGTTTAAAGATAAAAGTGAAATTAGAGGGGAAGCTAGGAGGTGGACGAAGGAGATGGATTTGCCTTCAAGGCCCTGGGTGGGGTGGGGGTTTGGGGTGGATGGATTTGAAAGAGAGACAAAAAAGATGAGAGAGAGACGAAAGAAGAAAGAAAACTGTAGCAGCATATATAATATAAGGTGGGAAGGAATGAATGAAGGACAGATTTGAGCAGCATTGATACAGGGAAGGGAATTTATTTATGCATGCTACTGAATACAACATGTCATATTCCTGGGGAAATGTTTGTCATGTTTGTGTGCAGCTCATTATATTTAGATGATTTTATACTATTTAAATACAAGAGACATTTTAAACAGCCTAAACAGTCTGTAATTTAAAAAAAAAAGAAAAAAGAACACGTGGTCAGTGACACATGAAGGACAAAGAAATTTTATACTGCTATCACTACAGGCAACTGGACACACACTAACACACATACACACACACACATTACACAAGGCCTATGGTCAGCTGTAGAACCTTACCTTTGTTTTCTTTATGGTATTTTGTACAATTGCGTAACCCCTCATCACAGTAAACTGCTCTTGGCTGGTGTTGGTGGAAGCTAACAAATTGTATGTAATGTGCAAAATAAGCTAATTATGCACCAGGACTAGACATCACCAGCTCGATAAAACAGGCCAGTCAGTTCCAACATGGCTGCAGCAATAGCAGAGAAATGAGTTTTTTCCAATAAAGAGATTACAGGGAATAGTTACAAAAAAGATCTTAGAGAATAACATGGCTCATGAGTAAGGCAGAAACGAGCAATCACAGTCATATGAATTACATACTATGTGCTAACTAATTTATTCTTATTTTTGTCTTCTCTAAGAATAATTAAAATGGAACAAGTGCTTTAGCAGATGTAACTTTTATCTTAGAATATTCTTTGAGACTTTCAAAACCTAATGAAAGTCCATTGTTTTTAGTAATCCTTCACGACCATGTTGTATTATACATGAAAGACAACAAAGTGGTTGGGTAGATGACAGGATTTGGCTAAAATGTGCTAAAGATCTACTACTGAGGTTCTGTGGTCTGTACTATGTGTTTCTTCTTTCCTTAACCTCCAGTCTAATGAACATTTAGTCCCAGTTTTTTCCTAAATCTTTGACTTCAAAATATGAACTACACATTGAATTACATTTGAATTACATCCCATCTTGCTCAAATGAAGTAAGAAAAATTTTTTATGAGCGCACACATCCAAATAAATGGTAAATGGTAGTGATAATGGTCAGGGTTGGGATGGTAATAGTCTACACAATTTTTTTTTAAAGGACATTCAGTGTTATTAGTCTTAAAACTTTCTAATAGGTGCATGCTTCTACATCTACGTCTGTGGCCTTGTTGGAGGTGTGTGCGCTCTGAATTTCTGGATCCTTATAGCAGTTTTGTGTTGAATGGACTGTACAGAAGACTGACCAACATACTGATCATGAAACCTTCCTTTCCGTTAACATTCAACAGGACTGTAACTTGAGTTTCATTTCAGAAATCTTTTGTTCAAAGCTGCTCTTTTCACTGTGTATGGGCTTCATTTACTCAAACTGGAAGCTGAATATTTACACATATAGTGGCTGTGTAGCTGAATGAACCAGTGAAGAACTATGGTAGAGGGAAAAGAAAAAAGGGAAAAAGAAGATAAAAGAAAATAGTGAAAGGCCCTGCAACAACAAATTAAAAAAAAAAAAAAAAAAACTTGGTGAAATATAGAGAATAGATAAAAAGGTAGAAAGGAAATGCCATGCAGGAGCTAAAGAAAAGTTTTACAACAGCAATAATATAAATCTGTCCAATTTACTTTGTCTCTGTGCATCTTTGTCTGTCTGTGTCTAAGTGTGTGTGAGTCAACGTGGGTAGCAAGGGTCCACTAAAAAGGACCTATGTGGCACATAACCTGGCGTGGACCCACAATATTACCACCGGGATCTGTCTCTGTGTCACACTTACTCCTGCACACACAGACACACATATGTGCTCATGAAAATGTGACAAGGACAGTATAGCAAGCCTTTAATGAGAAGTCTGATGTTCTCTTAGTGGCCTGTTCCTTGAGTCACAGCTTCATTTAGAGGTGTGTGTGTGTGTGTGTGTGTGTGTGTGTGTCTGTGTGTGTGTGTGTGTGTGTGTGTATTTCTGTGTGTGTCAGAAAAAGAGAGATTTTTATGGTTTATTCTCACTAGGGAGACATGCATGTGGTGGCCAGAGCCAATTGGATATGCCTGAAAGATTTCTTTTGGAGAGGAAAATGGGTGGAAGAAAAGAAAGAAAATGGCAGAGGAAAAAGAAAGAATTATCTATAGAGTGGGTAAGAGACAAAGCCCAACAAAGACAGAGAGGGCGAGAGAGGGAGAGGACGAGAGGGGGAGAGGGCGGGGCAGGGGGGAGCGTGAAAGACCCTGTAATCCTATTCGTATTCACATGGCAAAATAGGACGGGATGACCATGACAGAGGATACATCTTTGTAATAGGGACCATCATTATTTTAACAAATAACTATCAAAGCCACTCTTCCTTTGAAATAATAATAATAAAAGAAAACAACTTCTCCCGTCTACTGATGTGAGCACAGAAAGAAGTTAAAAGGCCCACATTTCATAGCCCCAGCAGTAAATTATAACCCAGCAGTACAAAATTTAAGAATATCACCATAGAAAAGAAACAACAAACCACTTTCTGCTACATTACTAAATAACCTAAACTTGGATAAAACAGATAATAGAATACCAAGTAAAACATTCAGTATTCAGATTTGAATGTCTGTACATTTTGAGAATTTTCATTTTGAGAAATTTCATGGACATTTCTCAAAATCACAAACATCAACCTCAAGTCACTAGTGTTCCTTCTCTGGGCACAACAGATATGTGTACCATTTACTATATGTTTCATCATTCTTGGTAATCACCACACTGCTGACATGATATTTCACTGAAATTCCAAATTTTCAACCCATACCATTCCTGATAGCTATAGGAAATGACAGACCAACGCCATTTGGATCTATTTTCTGAGGGGGACAAATGACTGTAGGGCTGCATTTTATCCAGTATTTGTTGAGACATGTCCATCTGTGCCAAAGTGTGGACTGACTGTCATGTATCAATAGCTGCTAGTAGCTGAAAACAAGTGTACATATCAACCACAAGACAGTTTTTTTGGTTTGTTTTCTCTGTTTCCTATTGTAGGAAACATGGGAAAACTATATTTGACATAGTTTGACATAGATGTAGTCATTTTTGTCACTTTCTTTTTCAGTGGCTGGTTTGTTAGGTTTAAGCATCAAAACTGCTTGGTTAGGCCCTGCGACAGACTGGCGACCTGTCCAGGGTGTACCCCCCCTCTCGCCCTCTGACAGCTGGGATAGGCTCCAGCCCCCCTGCAACCCTGAATTGGATAAATGGAAGAAAATAGATGGATGGACTGCTTGGTTAGGTTTAGTAAAAAAATATGGTTTGCATTAAAACAGACCATTTCACATTTCCACTTCACCTCTATTTTCAGCTACCATGGTGTTAAGTCCTGCCCTAGTCGGTGGTAACAACACAACCACCTTTCTGAAAAGGTCACTTTGCACACACTTACTCACAGTCTGCAAGAGGATGCCTTAACTGACTGTGTTAAGCCCCTCAACAACATCTTTCTGGTGAGGTCAGGCTTAAGTGGTCTGGGTTTGTTTGGACAGCAAAGAATTCACAAGTAAGAACAATATTACCCTATTTTATATACCTTATTTGAAAGTATTATCATTGAAAGTAAATAAAACTATCCTAAATTTGAAATTTGGGTGAACTGTCTTTTTGAAAATATAAATATATATGCCACATATCAGCTTGACAAACACACAGCAAGAAAAAGCAGGGTTTACATGAGACAAACGTGGTCCCAATGGTTGTTGGACAACACCGACAACGCTCAGCAACTTAGCTAAGGGATAAGGGCTAAGGGCCAGATAAATGGGCTGTATCCCCCAAGTCAACTGGGCTATTATTTCTTATGGAGCTGGCAGGTTTTGGCCTTGCATCCTTATTCGAATTCATGTTTTATTCCAGCTAGTTTTAATTCACCTTGATTTCTCCCTAAGCAAACAATTTGATTTTATAGTTACTATACTATAAAAACTATACTGCACAGGTTTGACAAGGATTTATTTTTCTTTGCTGGCAGCAGTACTAGGTGCAACTTATGTTAATTTAACAAGGGTTACTATGAAGAGACAAAACAGCTTTGTAGGAATGTCTGCATTTTCACACTTCCTGTCTTCTTTTTGACTCTTTAGACTGTTCTTGACTACACAACCCAAAACCCCTCCTTTCCTTATTTTGAACAAATCAGAAAATGAAAATGCACAGGTTCCCCAGAATTTCAAATTCTCCCAGCATGCCGCAGCGAGCCAAGCCAAAGTAATGATGCAATATTGAATGTTAGAGGAGAAATAGGAAGGAGAGATCATATTTAAAGATGGATCAGTTTCTTTCCATGTTTATCCCTCTCATATATGTGACACTGCTTTTCCTAAAGTAACACCAGCAAAAATTAAGATTAGCTTGCAGGAAGTCAGGCTTTAGGATTGCATTTACAGTACCGTACAAAAGTCTCGAGCCACCCCTCATTTCTTTATTTTTTGCTACGAAAATGAAAAATAGGTGCAGCAATTTATTGAAACATGCAAACATTCAAGGATATATGTATATAAGGTATATAACAGATTGCGTACAATTCTAACAAGCTTGAAAGTCAGTATTTGACATCCTCCAACTGAACTCTCTTAGGTAAGCGTTCTTGTAATTTCTTCAAGTAGTCTTCAGGAACAGTTCTCCAGGCTTCTTGAAGGACATTACAAAGTTTTTCTTTGGATGTTGGCTGCATTTTGATTTGTTCTCTGTCAGATGATTGCACACTGCTTCAATAATGTTGAGGTCCGGGCTCTGAGGAGACCAGTCCAAGACTGATAGTGTTCCACTGTGTGTTTCTCTACACTGTAAAAACAAACAAACAAACAAAAAAACAAACAAAAAAAAATCTACTTAAAACAACGGAACATGTCCTGGTAATTTTCTGCCAGTACATTATCCATATTTTTTTTAAATGGAGATTTCTGTAAATGGTAAATGGTAAAATTCAATGTGTGGTTAAAAAATACAGAAAAAAATCCTTCATTTTAAAACAGTACATTGTACTGTATTTTTACAGATTTGTTTTATTAGCGTGTATCGAGGTATGCTTTTACTGCATCGACAGTGTGTTTGGGATCATTGTCATGCTGAAAAATGAAGTTTTTGCCAATCACACACTTTCCAGATGGTATTGCATGGTGCATGTGGCTTTTCTGTATTCATAATTCCATGAATTTTGATGGGATCCTCAACACCACTGGCTGAAATGCAGCTTCTTAAGGTCTTTCAGATACTGTTTTTGTGACAGGCTGGTTTGGTTCGTTGTTAAGTTGTCTGTTATGTGCAGACATAACACTGGTTCAGTCCTTGAGTTAGGTGCCTTTCTTATGGTTGAATGATTCATAGGTCAGTGTTAAGTGGCTTAACAAACAAAAAAAACATTCCTCTGAAAATGGCCAGGTACAAAGAAATGAGTGAAAAAGCCAATGTCCAAAGAAAACCTTAGAAATGCCTTCAGAAAGCTTGGACAACTGTTGCTGAAGATCACTTTAAGAAAGTCTGGTTCCTTGGAAGCGCAATACTGTAGTTTTTGTGCATATAATTATTATTATTATTATTATTGTACATAATAATAATAATAATAATAATGATAATAATAACTACATTTTAAAAAATAAATAACTCAGGGGTGGAACTCTAGTCTTCCTGATGAAATTCTCATGGATATAGTTTCATGATTTTTGCTGTTTTTTTTAACCCCTAGCTAATAAGCAACTGAATTTTGGAGCTGTAGATCTAAAAATCAGGACTAAAAACACTGTATTTGATTGTTTTGTGTTTTGAATGAAGTGCACCTATAACATTATCGGATGGATTATAAATTTGAAGCTGATTTTTATAATACATATATTAAAGTAGACAGGTGGGGTAGTGGTAGTATGCTTGGTTTCACACAGTTTTGTTTTCATTTGTTCTTTACTTTAGTTTTTGCTGACTGTTTGGTTAAATTTAGGCACCAGAACTACTTGGTTGACTTTAGAAAAAGATTGTGCTTTACATTAAAACTGAAGGAGCTACGAATGAGACCGATCTCCATATTGACATGATACCTGTGTCACAGGACCAACACTAAACACCACATTGTCTACTGAGATGGCAGAAGCTTTGACAAAACTGCAGCATTTGATGCTCTGGCACTGAGAATGGGCTTAAGGATCTTTAATGGAAGCATAATTACAAAATTACACAGCAACTGGTAATCACTAACCAATATATAATGATAGTATATGTTATATGTTATATATATATATATATATAGTTATATGTGCTTTTCTCTTATCTATAGTGCAATATATTATTTAAAACGTTATTATTGTATTACACAAGCTAATTTCATAAACATAAAACAAAGCCAATTTTCAGTAAACAGTATTCCATTTAACAGTTAAATAACAATTTACTAAGTGTACAACTTATTGGCTGATTTTTTTTTTCTTTCAGTTGGAATTGTCAAGGATCTCTTAAAATTATGATAATGTAAGAATCACATATTTTCGCAGACAGCTTGTGCTTATTGCTCCAATATAGATCTTTTTTTTTTTTTTATCAGAATATTCACATAATAGGTGGAAATTAGAAAGTTAGCATGACCCATAGAGGCACTGGCAGCACTGATGGGAAATACACTGGGCCATCTGTTAAAGCCAAAGAATCAAAAGATGAATCAATATTCTGATCAATAATTAACATCATTTTTTTAACATAGCAGTAAGATTTGCTAAATAAATTTTGTATTTATTTTTAAGATTTCTTTTCTTGCTGGTCTGAAACACCTCTGGCTTCTGACAAGATATGAAAAGAGACAAAAAAATGTATTATCTGAATTTGTGTTCCTGTAATTCCCCACAGTTGAATTTAAAATCCTGTTAATTATAAAGCACTTTCTGTAGCACTGCATGATCCTGTCCTCTGCAGCATTTCTGCCCTGTTAGGAACCTGAGCTCCTGCAAAACAGGGCTTTGTATGGCCTTCCATTTAAGAAAAAGTCATATGGTGACAGAACTACATCTCTCTATTCATTCAGGCCATCGATAAAATTAAAAATGATCAGAATCACACTTTTACGGCTTGGTTTTGACTTTGCCTGCATGACTTCTTGTTTGAATTGTGTGAAAAGCTGTAGGACAAGGACTGTAGGTGTGTTTTTGCTTTTGGACTCAGTGATTTCCACACTATCATCAACATCAACTGTGTTTCCTTTAAAACACTATAAAATGGCCTGTTAAAAAAAGGTCAAATAATGGTTTTCATTGACTAAGTTAGGGATAAAGTAAAGTTAAAGGAAAAAAGCTTGATTAAAAAACAAAATCTGTTGCAATAAAATGGAAATTATCTGTATAAGTTTTCTCCAGTACGAGAGTAAAACCTGCCTGTAGATGGTTAAAGAACTTCAGCATGCACACAAAATTAAGATCCTAATTTGGGATTAGACTATACAAGCTGGCCCCACATTTATCTTAAAATGCTATGTAAATGTGGCTGCTCTCTGACAACTTTTGAAACTTCTTTAAAAGTTGAAAAAAAAAATTCTCTGTGATTTGTCAACCCTGGCACTCGATAAGACTTTACATTGTTAATTAAAAAGGGAAATACCGGAACAATCTTTGAAATGTTTTCTATTTAAAGCCTGGCAAAATTTTGATTAGTTTCAGGTGATGGGTCCTCATTTTCTAAGGGAGCAGTAAATGACATCTCGAGTGCTGGAACTGTGACCTCACTGAAAAGAAAAGTCTGTATCCTGTTAATAATATGCATTATTTGGAGAGGTTTAAGATTAAAGATGGCTTGTGTTAATTAAAAAGCATTCATTAATTAGGTATAATTTATATACTTTATAGATATTCGATTTTAAGCTACTTATTGTGGTTATTATTATTATTTTCTCTCTTCATGCAGTGACTTGGCAGTAGCAAAATAGTATTTTTTTCCCCCAAATGTAAAGACTGATACTGCCAGGTTAAGGTATTTAATAAGACTGAGCAAACCCAAACAAACAAACAAATTTCTTCTCTCCTAGATATTCCACAATCCACTATAAGTGGCTTTATTGCAAAGTGGAAGCATTTAAGAACCACAGCAACTCAGCCAGAAGTAGCAGACCATGTACAGTTATAGAGCGGGGTCACTGAGTGCTGAGGCACATAGCGTGAAAAAGTAACCAATACGCTGCTGACTCTGGCATTAACATCAGCACAAAAACTGTGCACCGGGAGCTTCATGGCATGGGTTTCCATGGCTGAGCAGCTCCTGTGGGTGTAATGTGTAGGTGGCCCAGTACTTTTGCACATATAGTGTAGGTGTCACTCAGGACCAGACATTGTCTCTGACACTAAATTGTTTCATTTAGTCTTGATTTTTTTTTCCATTAATGAAAAAACTGAGCCTGATTATGAAGTTGCTAAGGTGAAGTTGACTATTTACTCCTCCTGTATTGTTCTGTCCCATGGAGAGCTACTGTAGCCCTACAGGTGTCAAAGCACCTCTGATCAGGGTTTGGGTACTCCTGGAATGGAATTGTAGCCTGGGTAATACATTATACCCACAGGTGGCCTTACATAAGCGAGATGCTGATTACGTTAATGATCAAATTTTACAAATGAGCAGATGCAAAGCACAAGTGGTATTCAAGAGGATGGAATGAGCACTTCTCAACAACTCTGTGCATATCTTTTTTAATCCATGTGAAATACTGATTAAAAAAAGAGGTTTAGGAAAAGATGGGTATTCTTTCACAAGGCTCACAATGATGTTCAAAATGTTCATTTTCTAATTTTTTTATCATTAGCTGGTTTAATATGGAATAATTGCATAAAGGGGACTGGATATGGAAGTTACAAAGATACCTGCTGTCTCACATCACAGCGAAAGAGAAAAGGAGGAAGAATATGAACTAATAAGCATGTAGAGGGGGCGAGCGAGTGATTGTTGTGAGATAGAGTTAAAAGGGGGTGAGGGACAGAAAGTGTGTGTATCCATTGCTAATGGATGTTTCTGCTTTGCGTGTGGCTGAATATGTGTTTGTCTACAGTGTTTTCTCTCTCCCTTTTAGAAGCCCACTAATCCTGTTACGTAGCAACTGGTGTGTGTTTGTGTGTGTGTTTGTGTTTGTGTGTGTGTGTGTGTGTGTGGGGGGGGGGGGGGGGGGGGGGGAATTTTCA
>VUQI01027300.1:0-13554 GCA_015106735.1 Paratilapia polleni
CAGTAGTGGCACCTGGTGTGGTCTTCTGCTGCTGTAGCCCATCTGCTTCAAGGTTGGATGTGTTGTGTGTTCAGAGATGCTCTTCTGCATACTTTGTAACGAGTGGTTCTTTGAGTTCCTGTTGCCTTCCTATCAGCTCGAAGCAGTCTGTCCATTCTCCACTGACCTCTGACATCGACAAGACATTTTCTCCCAGAGAGCTGCAGCTCACTGGATATTTTCTCTGTTTCAGACCCTCCTCTGTAAACCCTACAGATGGCTGTGTGGGAAAATCCAGATCAGCAGTTTCTGAAACACTCAGACCAACAACCACGCCACGTTCAAAGTCACTTAAATCACCTTTCTTCATCATTCTGATGCTCAGTTTGAACTTCAGCAGGTCGTCTTCACCATGTCTACATGTCTAAATGCACTGAGTTGCTGCCATGTGATTGGCTGATTAAATATTTGTGTTAACGAGCAGTTGAACAGGTGTACCTAATGAAGTGCCCAGTGAGTGTATAATAACTGAGAAAATTAATATATTTACAGAAGAGAAACTTATAAAGAATAATTTGACCATTCAGGTTAGAAACTGGGTTTGAGTAAATTAGTGAAGTAGAGTTTTAATGTACTTTATATAGGTATTTATGTGATGTGATACTTTGTTGTACTTCATACAATTTATTTGAAAGCTTTAATTATTTGTTTTGGAGATAAATTGAAAATATAAGTGAAGTAATGTGTGGTGCTGCATTATTACGCATAAAGCTACCCTGCAGCATATCATTAAAATCATCTCCAGCTGCAACATATGTTGAATATGCAACATTATATCAATAATAATAATGAATCAATAATTAAAATCCAGTAATATTGTGTATATTATTCTGAAGACTGCTATTTTACATAGTACTTTTACTTTGGGTACTTTAAATATATTTTGATTATACAGTTTGTGTACTTTAAAGCTACTAAAGAATGATTGTAACATTTTTAAGTAAAAAGTCTGAATACAATGTCGGATAATTGTTTGTAAAACAAATGATTTTAAACTCTTGTGCGGCGCCACTTTTCACCGAGTAAATCTCTTATCGGTTTTATCAGGGCTGCACATGAGCATGAGAATCTTGAGAAGCACCAGTTTCCTGCACTGGATTTATTTCTGATGAAATATTCTGACTTCCTGTGCCCCCTGTTCCTGGTTGCGCCCCGTCCCGCCCCTTTAAAAAATCCTGGAAACGCTCCCGGTCAGCACCACAAATACGAATCGGTACAGATGGTTCTTATTTTATTAACGTAGAGCAGCGGTTATGTTGTGACGCCACCCGCCAATGACCAGGGCGGCAGCGCCGCTCTTTCGCGCTGTCTGTGATGGGAAGTTGTAAACAGCAGAGGTGGAAAGTGAGCCGATGGCGGTTCTGCAAAGCTTTGATGTAGAAATGAGCAGGTGCGTGTCGGCTGTGTGAACTGACGTGTGTACGTAGAGCCTACGATGTAGCCTGCAGGCGGTGGATGGCGCCTCCCTGATCCTGGTTCTGCTGGAAACGAGTTTTTCTGTCCTGCTGTCGCCAAGCACGGCTCCCAGGGATCGTCTGATTGTCGGGGTTTCTTTCTAACAGTACAAAGCGCCGTGAGGCAACTGCTGTTGTGAACTGGTGCTGTGTAAATAAAACTGAATTGAACTGATGCTGCTGCCTGCATTTCTCTGTGTGCGTGCTGTGCCTGCGTCGCTCTGCAGTTTCCTCCAAAACACTAGTTGGCAGTAGAGTTTCTCTTTGAGTTGATCCAGTTTCTTCCAGTCAGTTTGAAAAATGGCAGCAGAAGAAAAAGTAGCTGGAAACAAAACCGCACTGAACAAGCCAGCCACGGGCGTTGTGAACTGCGTCGATGTGACGTTTAGTTACATTTCAGTTGGTGCAGAAGCATAAATCCCTCTTAACGCTGTGACTGAGGCGATGCGTGACCGCATCCTGCGCAGGAAGTGAGGACACTGGCCTGTAAGACTGGAGGACTGCTGCCGCCACGTTAGCCACACAAAGAACCGCACATTTCAGCAGCACGTAGGACACGATTCGATCAGCCTGTCATAAACAAAGCTCATCCATTAAACCGAGCTCAGCTGATTCTTTCCTGAAGGTTTTCTTTCTCTTTGAACTGAGATTTCCAGGAGGACGTACCCATCCCCACCGCTCTGCAGCTATTCCTTACCTCACGTCCTCCATTTAACCTTTTAAGACACAAACATGCAAATGCCAAAAGCAACAGGTCTTTAAAATGGAGCAAATGGACGGCGAAATGTGGCGATCGTGGGAGAGTATCTACGCAGAGGAGAGGAAGGAGAAGCCGATCGAATAAATGACAGAAGGTTCAATAAGCACTTTTTAAAGGATTGAAACTGGATTTTATCAAATGTCTTAACGGTGTGTCTTTTTATTTTGTTACATAACTTACCAAAATTCAGCTGTACGGCCTCTTTGCACAGCAGAAAATACAAAAAAGCTTCTTTTCTTTCAGCTGCTGACGTGTTTTAAGATAAATACTTCATTTGTCACGTGTTCAGGATTTTGTTACTGCAGTAATAATAAAGTTAGAGATCATAATATGTCATTATATGTTCTGCTTCAGTACTAATCGTGTGTGTGCCTGTGACAGACACACACACAGCGCTGCAGCAGTGTCCTCATGCAGGGACACGTGAGGAGGAGATAAAAGACACTGCAGCCGCTCGCCTCCTGCATGCATGCACACATCTGCCCGCTCCAGCACGCAAACACGCCGCTGACACGCAAACCTTCCTCACCCACCCCATCCCCCTCCCCCTTCCTCGAAAACCAGGCCACCACAACGCCACCACAACGCCACCACAGAGCTTTCAGGCCACAATCAGCGACGACGGCAGCAGGAAGCAGGCAGGTTTGACTGCAGCAGAGAGGAAGCATCAGTTTGCGTCCTGATGTCCAAACCCAGACAGGCGAGAGCGACAAGTTAACGAGGCCCTGACGGGTCAAAGGCCACTCTGCTGTGGGGGGGCTGAAGAGAAACTCAGTTTTTAAAGACGTTAAATCAGCCTGAAGCAGGTTTCTACACAGGATCCCAGGACGCACAAAACGATCCTCTTGTAGCTGTGCTCCAGATCCTAACAGGAAGTTCGCCGGTCAAACAAAAATGCAACTTCACTCATGCAGGTTTGAACCTTAACAAGCTCCTCCCACAGATTTACTCAGATCAGCTTCATGTCCGGTCAGCGTAACCTGAAGACTTTGGCAACGTTAAATTGCATTTTTAAGCAGCAGTGCGCACTGACAGCATGGCAGATCACCATGAAACAGGAAGTTCTTGTTGCTGAGGTTGCTTTAAAATGAATCCTAGGACGCACCTCAGTCATGGTAAAAACGTTTGGATTTTACAACATTTCAATGAAGCAGCCTCAGCTCCGTGTTTTACCTACAGCTGTGAAATTTGTGTCGTGCACCAAGACGTATGAAAAAGCATCTCCAACAGGAAGTCCACAGTTTTAAGATCAAATTTAGGCGCCGTTTTTGCCATTTCCAGGCGTTGTATTTTACTGAGCTCCTTCTATTAATTTAATTTGAATGATATGATGTTTGGTGATGCTGAACTGCGAAGCTTTCATGTGAGGGTGTGTCTGTGGCGCCATGGTGAATCTTGTTGTATCGCCATGAGCTGGAGCTGGGCGATAAAACGATAAAGATAATTACTGTAAAATAACTTTTCCTCCATAGAAAAATTAGACGTGGTCAGTAGAAAGTCGATAGAACTCATTCCATCCATGTTTTGACAGACAACACGAAAGGCCAGTTACAGTGAGAACAGCGCCGTGCTGAACCAATCATGAGGCTGGAATAGAATTAGAGCGATGTCACGTCAGGTTGACGGACAGCACAGAGCGTAGGAGGAGGAGCCGGCAGCAGCACGTGTGCTGATGCTTGGGCTGCACTGTGAGCGAGATAAAACGCGCAATGACAACAGAAATGTTAACGAAAACTCAAGCGACACTCCAACGGACACGGCCCGAGGCTCAAAGGACGAGGACACTGTTGAAAAGAAGACCCGAGGAATTCGGCAGTGTGGAGATATTTTGGCTGTTTAAAGTCCGACAGAGAAGCAGAGCAGCGTGCACGGCAAACTGTGTCGAAGCACATTTCCGCAAAGGCAGAAACGCCACGACTCGTTTTACCATCAGTGCCATCCTCGCACGGTGCACAGGTCACCGTTTACCCAGACACTTTGTCCGGCACTGGGCCTTACGACAGGAAATGAAGAGACACGGTGATATCACAAATACAGCAGCTTTACTTTACTGTAAAAGACACGATGTCAGTAAGCACAGTCGAACGTGCCGGATTTAAGCGGCTGATTAAAGTAACTGACCCTGGTTAAACGCTTCTGTCAGACGGCACTTTAACAGCTGCACACAGAGTGCAGAGAGACGGCTGAACATCTGTCAGACTTCACTACCACACCTGATCCATACACGAGCCTCACTGCACACTGAGACAGCACTGCACTTCATCCGCCTTTATTTTAATTGAACTTTTTGCCTTGCAGCATAAGTGGACCACAGCGGAGTGAAATCTCAGTTTCTGTTCTCCTTTGTTTACATTTGAATTCCTGCTGAGGATAAACACACAGTGTGTTTGTTTATTTATTTGTGTGATTGTTTCCCAACAAATTAAAGCAGTTTGAATGTGTACAAAACAAATATTTATTTTAGATTTTGTGTGCTCGATCGCGGCTACTTGCAGCTTTAAAGTCATTCCTGATTAATTTTCTTTTTTTCACGATGCAGCATTTTAATTATGACACAAACTATCAATCGGTTTAATAAAATAAATAGTTGTGTAAAAGCTCTGACTTGTTCTTGTCATCATCAATACCATCCATAATAAGCCCCGTCCCTCCTCTCTGTACCGCAGACCAGCTGAAGTCCGTCATGGAGCAGGTCCTGGACTTTGCGGTGCGCGAGCTGACGAAGATCGTGGAAGCCTCGTTCGACGACCTGCTGCTGGAGATCACCAAGATGGAGCGAGAGCAGCAGCTGCTGGAGGAGAGGCTGGGGAAGAGCGCCGAGCGAGGGGGCGGGGACAAGGGGAGAGGAGGAGGAGCAGGAGGAGGAGGAGGAGGAGGAGGTGGGGGCAGGGGTAGGAGGGGCTCAGAGAACGACTCGGTGTCCCCCAGCGGCTCGGAGGACGCTCGCGAGGAGCTCACAGCGGTCAAAGAGACGCCGCGGACAGACGGTGAGTGATCAGGTGGAAGAAACCAGGTGTCCCCATCTGATCGATTCTGATTGGTGCTGAGTGGGTCCTTGGAGTGTCCTGGTTTCATGTTCGCACCTGTTAAGGAGTCAGATCAGGTGTGCGGAGCTTGTGGTTGATATAAAACAATGGACGTCACCATTTTAGATTAATCGAACCTTCCTCCTCTGCTTCTCGTTCTCTTCTTCCTTTTCTGTCTCCTCCTTTTCTTCCTTAATCATCTTCCTCTTCCCTCCTTCTCTCTTCTTCCTTTTTCTTAATCTTCCTCCCTGCTCTCTCTTTCTCTCCCACCTCCTCCTGTCTTCCCTAACCTTCTTCCTCCCCCTCCCCCTCCTCTTCCTCTCCCCAGACCCGGAGCGTCCGCCCGTCCTCTCCGTCTCTCAGGACTGGGTTCCCATCCTCGACAAAGTCTTTGGTCAGAAGTGGTGCAGCGACGCCTGGCACGTCAAAGAGCTCAGCGAAAGAGGAGGAGTTGGAAGTGGGCGGGGCCTTGGAGAAGGTGGAGCTCATCAAATTGAACCTGTCTCCGCCCCCTCCGTGACCCTGGAGCCCTCCCCATCCTCCCCACAGCAGGACCCCCGCTGGACTCCTCTGGAGGACATGGAGGTGTTTTCTCCTGATGAAGGCAACGCTGCGCTGAGTCAGAGGAGCATCGCTGCCACCAGACCCCCACCTGGACCCCCGCTCAGCCCCACAGGTGAGGCAGCAAACTTCACTTTACAAAAGAGAAGCTTTAAATACTGAAAAAAAAAATATACAGCAGCAAGAGAGAAATACT
Source organism: Paratilapia polleni (assembly GCA_015106735.1). NCBI lineage: Eukaryota > Metazoa > Chordata > Actinopteri > Cichliformes > Cichlidae > Paratilapia > Paratilapia polleni. Next base: position 6,037 of record VUQI01027300.1, read on the forward strand.
GATCAGCTGATCCAAAAACTGCGAGTTCAGACACCTGCTTTGTGGAACAGGAAACGGAAGAAAAACACAAAGTGATCCTGGGGAAAAAAAGTCACCACTCTCTGCAAAATAAGATGGGCGACGAAAACGAACTGAAGGTTTTTCATTTTTTTATAAAAACAGAAAAAATGTGGAAAAATACCTTGAAAAAAACATAAAAAGTAAAATTAAAAAATGAAATTCAATGAAAACTATTTCTAAAAATAATCTTACATATTTGGAATATATTTAATACATGTGATGGGGCAGACAAGAATTACAAAACAATATTTAAAAATAAATACATTTTTAAAATAGTTTAAAACATATAAAAATGAAAAAGTTAAAATCAATTTTTTTAAGAACATAAACTCCAAATATAAGAAATGGAAAGAAAAAGAGACAAAAACTAAATTTCACGAACAACATGTAAACATGCTGCAGGTGTGTGTGTGTGTGTGTGTGTGTGTGTGTGTGTGTGTGTGTGTCACCCTCCTGTGGACACTTTAAATATTGCAGTCAGAAATCAAAACTTCTTCCAAGATCGATTTTCCTGTTTTTTCTGATCAATAAAACTAAAATCTGATTGGATGTTTTCATTGATCAGTTCAGTATGTGACCAGAATGACAGCTTATTGATCAGGACATGGACAGAGAAATCTGATCCGCTTCACTCATTGATCTGTGACCTCCTCCCTCCCTCAGGTCGCCGCTCCTCGGCCTCCATGCTTCATCGCCTCCTCACTCTCCCCTCTCAGCTGCTTGATGATGAGGACGACGCCACCGCCAAGGAGACGCTCAGCTCTCTGACAGCGGTCGACGGCTCCAACGGGCGCCGAGACTCAGTCGAGCCGCCCGACCGGACCGCCAGGGAGGAGGAGGAGGAAGAGGAGGAGGGTGAGGAGGAGGAGGAGGAGGACAAAGGGAAGAAGGTGAGGAGGAGTGCAGAGATTAAAAAAGGTTGTGTTTTTCCTTTTTGACGGTGAGCTGATGGCGCTTCCTGTCTTTCAGAGGAAGCGGCGGCGGGTTTGGTCTGAGTGCGAGGAGTGCGGCCGCAGGTTCAGCCGGATGTCCCTCCTGAAGGCTCACCGGCAGACTCACAGTGCTGGGAACGCCGCCGCTGACGCATCATCACCTTCCTCGCCGCCTGGCGGTGCCATGTCACCACTTCGCTGCTCCGACTGCGGTAAGAGGTTCTCCTCGGCCACCCGCCTCCACAGCCACATCCAGACCCAGCACCACGGCGACCAGTCCTGATCCAGGACCAGATCTGTCCCTGAGGACGGGGTCTGACGTTTTATTCTGTTACACAAAGACATTCTTACTCTGAAAGACAACAGGAAGTAACTGACGAACTGACCTCCAATCAGAGCAGCCTCACTGTCATCAGTACCCCACAGAGCCGGGTCCAGTTCCAGGTCCAGTTCCGGGTCCAAGTCTGAATAATCCAGCTCATCGAGTTCAGACAGGAAACATTCTGCCAAAGTTTTTTTTTCTTCATAAAATATTTAAAATTATTAAAAGTTTTTAACATAAAAAGAATTTAAAGATTTCGACGAAAAGCTGCTGAACCCCGAGGAGCAGATCTGAGGAGGACGTTCAGCTTGAGTCAGACTCTCAGAGGGATAAGTTTTGCTGCGACGCCACATTTAGGATGCCGTAACATAAAAAAGTGACTCGAATATTCTCTGAGATTAAAGTGAGAAACCACAGATTTCCAATTCAAGTTTAAATTCTAAAAATGTTGCATTATCTTCAGATTTCAGATTCATCGAAAAGGACAAAATTCTCACTTTTCAAACTTTGAGTCAAACTGCTGAAAGCTGAGACGAGGAGTTTTTTCAGTCCAGAACTCAGAGGGATTTATTTTAGCTTCAGTGGAAGAAGAGAGAAGACGAGGTTAAAATTTATTGTAAACTTATGAGAGAAACATTTTTTAAATTAAAGTGAAAAGACTTTTTAATACCTCCAAGTTTGGACCGACCTCATCCAGTTTTAAGACTCTGATCTCAGAGAATATTTAAATTCTCACATCTGTAATCTTCAAACTTCAGATATTTGTCCTCCAGCGCCGTTGTTTATTTTTTATACATACGGAGGCCCGAATGCGCCTTCATCCACAGTCGTATGAGACGAAGAAAAGCACCAGATTCCCGCATCAGAACCTGGAAACATTTTTTTGTGGCAACGAGGATGACGGCGTGAATCTGACTGGGGGAACAAACTCTGAAACCTCTGAGGAGGAGGAGGAGGAGGCTTCAGGTCGAGGTGACGAATGAGGGCAAAAAAAACTCACATATCCTCCTCTTCCTCTTCTTCTCCTGTAAAATATCCCTGCAGGTGGTCAGGAAACGAGCTCCAGCTGCTGCAGGTGAAGGGTTTTTTGTTGTTTTTTTTTTTGGGAATAAGCTCGCTCCACTTCCTGCTGCTTTCTGTTTGTTCAGCGTGGACAGCGTGATTTTTCTACTCGTTTGGTTTTTAAAGTGCCCTTTTTTTATTTTATCTTTGGATTATCGTTGAGTGCATTTCTTTGGTTACATCAGCGTTTCTGGAGAAACTGCGAGGACTCGAACACGGAAATGAACAAAGGACGAAGAACTTCCTGTGCATCAGTGGCATCTTTAGTTTGAATGTGAATCTCAGAGGTTTGAACTCTTTTTACCTTTAATGTGCAGTTTTTAACTTTTCAGACACAAATGATGGTGAAACGAGAAACGAGAGAAAACCTGCCTACTTCTTCCATCCTTTCCATTTCCATTCAGAAACCTCACGCTAACAGAAAAAAACAAAATGCTTTTCATTCTCGCTGAACTTTGGTGTATTTGCTGCACATAATTGAACAGTATAAAATGACACGCCGCCCACTGGTTTATAAACTCTGCAGTTCAAAGCCTCAGCGTTGGCTTTCTGGACAGACTTCTGTTAGTACAATTAACCGCACAGCAGCCATATTATTGGTCAGATAATTGCATTAAAAATGCTCCAAAAGGCTCCAACAGCACAAACACGGTCCAGAGGTCCAGTTCATGAAATAGCCTTTTAAGGATTGTATAGTTTGACACAAAATGCAGGTGCATCTCAACCAGTTTGTTGCCAGGCCAGTCACTGTATTCCCCACATACAGAGTTGACAGAAATGCAGTAAAAAGAGGTGATTTATACAAAAACTTCACCTGCTTGATTCTGACTGGACATGGAGTGATGAACTAGCTGCTTTTCATTGAGCAAAAGTGTCTGCAGCCTTTCATGCCTCCAGCCAATGATTAGGTTGTGAATACACTCGACCTTCATCTAATTCTTCGTGACTCTAAATGTGAACATCTTTCCAAAGGAAACTTCATTTACGGAGCTTCATTCTTCTCTTTTTCCTGGTCGTCAGTGTGCAGAACCGAGCTCAGCAGTAATTCAGTGATTAGATTGACTCTTTGAACCACTAAAGAAAGTATGAATCTTCACGAGCTGCAGCTTCACCTTGTGACATGTCCACTCATTAGGCTGCTAAACATCAAATGGACATATTATTAACACAAATTATATTCTGACGTGACCCATTCTCCTCAGGATTATCTTTAGATACAGATAAATGTCTGGGAGTGGGTGATGGCAGAGGATCCTTTGGGCCCTGGGTGTTATGGGCTGGGTCCTCCAGTGTTGGGGCTTGTTCCGGAGCATCCTGCAAATGCTTGATCAAATAGAGATCTGGGGAATTTGGAGGCTCAAAATTTCCTCTTTCATTGTGCTATTGGAGCCATTCCTGAGCAGTTTCTGTGCTGTTTCGTCACCATAAGGCTGTGTATTCTTTGTCTTCAACCATGTTTATGTGGGCATCAAAGAAACATCCACACAAATGCCAGGACACGAGTTTTCCAAGTTGCACACTGCACTGGAATGTGACAACCAGTGTCATTCAGTTCAGTTTCGCAGCTGATTGGGGTAAAAATATATAAACAAAAAAGGGTCATGAAGGCTGCATCATTTCTCTGCACTGGTTTGTTGGTGGGCCGCTGTTTGCACTCGACTCGGTGACTCGTAGTTACATTTTCAGTCTCTGGAGGGGAGGTTTCAATTTAAAACAGACTACCTGATGAAGGGAAGCTTAAATCAAATCCCCGTCAATTCAAAAATCCTCAGAAACACTTCATATAGTGTTCACTTCACATCCGGCTTCTGTCTTAACGTCGTGCTCTCCTCCCCGTGGAGGTCAACGTGGCGGATAAATCTCTACCTCACTCACAGTGCCGCTGCTCATCCATTATTCCTGTCCTCTCCGCTTCTTTCCTTTTCCTCAAATGTCAGGCCTCTTTTTCCCCCTCCTGTCATCCAAAAGGCTACGCCGGCTGTATTTCTCTAACTCACTCTCCTGTGGACAGCGGAGTGAAATGCCAGCGTTTGCCACCGTTTCTCACTTCCACCTCACCCCTCTGCCTCGACTCCCTCCCCCATTTTTTTTTTAGTTTTTTATTTCCACACCTTCACCTCCTCCACATCCTTTTTTTAAATTAAAGATTTAAATTGACTTTTATAGAGTGAGATTTACAGCACTGAACCCCTCGTCATTTGGCTGTCACTGCAGTGTGTGTGCCCCTGTCGGTCACACAGTGTGGGCGGTTACTGTCATGTCTTCTTATTTCTGTAATTAAGTGTGGGTTCCTTGTTTGTTTATCTGCAGTAAATCATCTTTTTCTGTTTATCCAGTAACACTTTACTGAGTATGCACAACCAGAGCTGCTAGGCCTGGATTCAGAATAACCAAAACAAGCTCTCCCTTTTCATTCAAGTCCATTAAGGAAATCACCAAGCTCTCTGATATTTAGAAAATATGTCTATATTCACATTTTTTCAATATCAACCCCTTTACATGAACCTTCTTTTATTTATTCAAAAAAAAAAAAAGACTAAAAGCTTGGAAAAAGCTTTTTGGCTGGACTCTTTGTGCTCCATACCATTTTGACACACAGTGATTCAACAACTATGTGCCCCCATAGGTAAGGGAACTATTATCAGTTATCATAAATCAGTTGCAACGTGGGTGTTGCACCAAAAACCTCCTTGTGATTGCTTTGGTTGCTAAAAGATTGTCACGGTTACCCACAGTTTGCATGTAAGAAGCCAACTTGTTTGCAAACATTCTCTAACTAACCACCGAGTGGTAGTGAAACTTGAAAAAGAGTGACGCAAGCCGGAAGCGCAGACCATTTACCTTCAAAGTAAAAGTTGTGCCTACTGAAGTATGTTGGTTTCAGTGGTAACTTTTACTTTAAAGGCGAAAGCTCTCCACTTACGGTTTGCACTGCACTCTTCACAGTTTCACTGCCACTTTTTGTGCACATTTTGTGACCAATTTCACCTAGTGACATCAAGCAACCTCCAGCAACCACTCACCAACTGGTTGGGGAATGCACATTTTTTTCCTAGCACCAGTGGTTACCAGGGGGTCACGACCAGTCTGTAGGGCTGTGTGACTGGGGCCTTTGTTAGGACTTTACTGTTAGTCTCCGTGCTGTTGGTACACTGTCAACAACAACAAGTACAAGGCTTCATTCTGAAATCCAGAAATACTCAAACTATCTCAAGAAAAAAAAAGATCATGGTTTCAAAGTGCCATTGATCTGAAACATTCTGCAGTAAATATTAATCCTCTCCTGCTATAATTATTAATGCACAACCATGCAGAGCGCACACATGAACTATGAAAGCAAAGTCTGCATGGAGAGATTTTGCTGAAGTAAACAGATTTTCTCCAAGGACAGACAAACACAGTAAGGTCAAGTCTTCACACGCACACGTAGCCACCCACAAACACTCGAAAACACACACACACACACACACACTGTTTTACACCCTTCTCTTGACAGAATATTCTCTGATGCATTTTACTGTTATGAAACCTCTTTGATGTTTCTAATCTACACAAAGTTACGCTCTCTCGGGCCTTTTCAAAGAAAACACAATGATATGAATGGCAATTAGTGCACACGTGTGTATGTGTGCATTTGCCAGCTTTTGATTTCTACCTTTTTTGTTCATCTAAAAGACGATCCGTGGGTGGTGGATAATTAGTGCTGCTGCAGGGACTCCACAGAGCCGCACTTCATATTCAGCCTCCACTGGATTACAAAACTTTAGAAAATCCAGTTTTCCATTATCTTAACTGACACACATGACTTCATCGCAGAATGCTTTATGATGAGTAAATATTGGTGGCCAAGGGAGAAACAGGAGAAAGTATTTCTAAGTGAACAGGAAAGCAGAGTCCCACCGTGACCTCCGGTCTGCTACTAACCAGATTTATGTTAAACTTTCTGTGGATTTTCATGTGCCCCAAAAGATCACTTTAGTTTGATTTTCTTTTGATCTGCTGACGTTTTGTCCACTGCCCTAAAGTGATTTATTGCAGTTAAAATATTCTGACCACATTCAGACTCCAGACCTGCAAAATAATAATAATAATAATAATGGTGCAACCTGTTCTTATTCCCAGGGCATCAAATATGTCTGTTTCATCAAACGCCCTAGCCTTTCATAAATAAATACCCACAAGGTGTCCTTTGGCACTGGTGCTGTGACACACCAGGTTTATGGCAGTATTGAGATGAGTTTTGCTTCCAGATTGCCTCATATCAGTGCTGGGATCCATTGGTGTCAGTGTTAAAGGGGCATTTTGTAACCCAAACCAAAATCTTTTCCTAAACATAACCAAGTATTCTGTACTGCTTAAACCTGACTAGCAAAAGTAAAAAGGGAGGACAAAGAAAACTAACCAGTGACTGAGAAATCAAGGTCCTAAATGGGACACAAACCCTCGTCTCCTTGCTGTCAAACTTAGAGTGTCTTAAAGTGTGTGCTAAGACAAATACTCACCCCTAACAACCAACTGAACTACTACTTCCTTCTAAAATACAACCTATAGATGAAATCAACAGCAGCATATTTTCAGAACTTACCAGCATCTTACAGTCTCACTTTCTTTTCTCCTAGTTCCCTCCTTTTCTTCCTGCCTCTATATGAAATTGAACCATAGAGCTTCAGCTGCCCACAAATGGAGACAGTGAACTCATCTTCCATTTCTGATTGTTGGTGGTGTCGGGGGAATCTGTATTCTGTGGCAGAATCTATACTTTTAAGCTTTTGTGCCAAGCAAATTTTTCACAGAAGGTGGAATAAAAAAGGAATACCACGCAGCTTGAAGATGGCGCTTTACATGGGTAGAATGCTGATTGGTTTAAAAGTTGCCTTGAACAGAAAAGAGTCACAATGAAGATGAGGGTGCATGAAAAAGAAAAACCTCGTCAAAGATTAAAAAAGCACAAACACACAGCAGTGGACAGTTTTCACTGTTTTTAAGTCTTGGTTTCTGTGAATATTTTAACTTGAGTCTGCTCTGTGGCAGGAGCTAAACTAAAGGACCACATTACTGCCCCCTGGTGACAGTACGCAGCAACAACATGTAGACGTGTTTCTGCGTAGAGAACCATATGGACTACCATGTCACAGCTCTGGT